>QRFJ01000305.1:322130-582895 GCA_006176705.1 Cocos nucifera
CCCATTATCAGTAGGTAAATCATTTGACTGATTTAGGTGCTCTTAGGACTAAGCCATTAATGGTCTCCCTTAAGCTGGACTTGGTGAAGTTAGTGGAAGAGGATCATGATTGTTAGAATATATGTGCCCTAGAAGCCAGAATTGGCTGACACTTGTAATACACTTCTAGGGGCAAAATTGTAATTTTGACTAATTAATGAAATGGTTATTTTCTATCACACATGTGTATTTAGTGTCTGTGATACATCCTTTGAGTTAATGGTAATGATAATTCAATTTTCAAGAGTTGAAAATTTAAGACATGAATAATCATTATTAACTCATAAACAGCTCCCGACCATAGGATCATCACGAGGATGGTGATTGATCCGGAAGGTTGGTGTACGATCGCTTTCTTTTAGTAGATGAGTCTTGAGTCTACGGTGTGGAGACACCGGAGCGAGAGTACAGGTACTCGTTAGAGAATGAGGGCACTGACGTGACCACCTGAGTAGTCATTAGGAAGTCTACCTTTCTCGTCAATGACTGACTCGATGCTCGGCGTGTTCTGGTTCTTTGACCTGAGATGCATCGGCAGTTCACCTTGAGGGTGTTATAGTTTGACTACACCATTACTCGATCTCCTAGCCATATGGAACCTGAGGTGTATGTTGGCTGTGACATGTTCATTTGTGGAACTGGATTGCATCAAGATGGATCTATCTACCTCGTGGTAGAGGAGTAGCCCTATGATGATCATGAGAATCAAGGTCCTGAAGCCATGGCCATGGCAGAGTGAAATAATAGAAAGAGTTTCTATTTAGATTTTCACATTGGACTCGAATCGAATGATTACATCATATGACTGAGACTAGGGTTTGACGAGTTCACCTTAACCCTAATCTGATCGGGGCTCAAGATAGAAGAACTTAATCACACAGTAGCTGCACCAAGAGGTTCGCATTCAGCTCTGATGGGTTGCCACCATATACTGCTAGGTGTCACTGGTGGATTTTGGGAGCAATTAGAATGATTTAGATGATCGATCATTCTAGCTGTTCGAATCAGAAGAGTTCTGATCCATCGAAAGGAGTTTCGATGATGTCTATGATAGAGATCATGTCATATCCCATTACCATACAGAACTGAACCTAACTGGGTCACACAAACAAGGGTTTGAGTCTGGTGATCATCAATTGAACTCATCTAGTTCAATTGATCTGAATGAGATTCAATTAGGTTCAAGGAAATCGTGCTAGCACTCGATTGAACCTAACGTTCTTCTTTTACTATCATAAATAAGTTGTCCTGACTGAGCCAAAGGAGTTTGTGCTCAATCAGAGGCCTTCATATGGTCTGACTGGAGGTTGTCCAAGTCAGATAGGTTGTCTTATTTGTAAGACATTACCTGCCATTTTTGGTCACCTGCCATTTCTTGTTCTTTGACTTTGGTCAAAAGTCTACCTTTGACTGGTCAAACGTTGACCATTGACCCTTTGACTTTTGACCACATGTCATGCACCTATTGGAGAGCTGGTGGGGGCTTGTCCCCCTGCCAGAACCTGGCAAGGAGAAGGGCGCACGCCAAGGGTGGCGTGAGCCCAAGTAGGAGGCGCCTAGGAGTCCTTGTTGGACAAGGACTCCACCTCCCTTTTGGATTCCAATCAGAGTTCTACTAAGAATCCAGTTTGATGGTCTTAGGTGCCCTCTAAGGAGGAATCTAGGGTCTCTATTCCAACCAATCAGATTTAGATCTGATTTCACAAAGGGTTGTGATTGTTGAGAGGAAGAGGAGTTGGATCACAAGAGGTCTATAAATAAGACCCTGCGCCCAACCCTAATCCAATGCTATTAGATACGCCCCAAGGCTGCCTCTCCCTCCTTCCTCCATTGCCATAGTTCTTCTTCTCTTGCTCTCCACGTCCAAAAGGTGTTTTGGACTTAGTTTGGTGCGATTCAGATCAAGAAAGGCAGTTCATCTCTCTCTGAGCCAATAAGAACACTACCTCCTCCACCTCGTAGATCGGAAAAAGTTTCCCGTCCCCCTGAAAGATACTTAGGTATTATTTCAGAGGATACGTAGAGAAATGTTCCTCATAGGTAATGGTGCTCATGGTGATGATCCCAAAACCTACAACGAGGCGATATCAGATATCGACTCCGAGAAATGGCTTGAGGCAATGAAGTCAGAAATTAACTCGATGCACTCAAACCAAGTCTGGACCTTGGTAGATCCACCAGAAGGTATAGTACCTATTGGGTGTAAATGGATCTTCAAGAGAAAGATTGGTGCAGATGGGAATGTGGAGACATTCAAGGCTAGACTGGTGGCAAAAGGTTATAGTCAACGCGAAGGCATTGACTATCAGGATACCTTTTCTCCGGTAGCTATGCTAAAATCCATCCGCACATTGCTTGCTGTTGCAGCCTATTTTGATTATGAAATATGGCAAATGGACGTGAAAACGACATTCCTAAATGGATATCTTGAGGAAGATATCTATATGGAACAGCCGCTAGGTTTCACATCCAGTGATACTGATCACAAGGTTTGCAAGCTGCAAAGGTCCATATATGGACTTAAGCAAGCATCTCGGAGCTGGAACACTCGTTTCAATGATGTGATCAAAAAGTTTGGTTTCATCAAAAACGAAGAGGAACCATGTGTTTTCAAAAGGGTCAGTGGGAGCGCTGTTGTCTTCCTCGTATTGTACGTGGATGACATCCTCCTTATTGGGAATGATATTCCCATGTTGACATCAGTCAAGGTGTGGTTGTCTAAGGAATTCTCCATGAAAGACCTAGGTGAAGCATCCTTTATTCTAGGAATTAAGGTCTATAGGGATAGACCGAATAGGATGCTAGGACTTTCACAGAAAATGTACATAGAGGAAGTACTAAAGAGGTTTAGTATGGAAAACTTCTAAGAGGGGATTAATACCCTTCAGACATGGTATTCATCTTTCCAAGAAGATGTGCCCCAGCACACCTGAGGAAATAGAACGCATGAGCAAGATCCCTTATGCTTCTACAATAGGGAGCCTCATGTATGCCATGCTATGTACACGACCTGATATAGCCCATGCTGTGAGTGTCACAAGCAGATATCAGTCAAATCCAGGTGAAGAACACTGGACTTCTGTGAAATGTATCCTTAAGTACTTGAGAAGAACTAAGGATATGATGTTGGTCTTTGGTAATGGAGAACTCCAAGTTCAGGGATACACAGACTCGGACTTTCATGTCCAATATAGATGATCGAAAGTCGACATCTGGAAGTCTGTTTGTGTGCAATGGTGGAGCTGTCAGCTGGAAGAGTTCCAAGCAAACTGTGATAGCAGATTCCACCATGGAAGCAGAATATATAGCTGCATCAGAGGCTGCAAAGGAAGTATTCTGGTACAAGAAGTTTGCTGCAGAAATTGGAGTAATGCCATCAGATGCCATTCCTCTTTACTGCGACAACAATGGCGCCATAGCCCTTGCTAAGGAGCCGAGGTCTCACCAGAAGTCCAAGCACATTGAGCGGCGATATCATCTCATCCGCGATTACCTTGAGAAAGGTTACGTTGAGGTCAAGAGAGTCAACTCCGCAGATAATGTGGCAGACCCACTTACAAAGCCGTTGGGCCAGCAGAAGATCGAAGCCCACCTTGAGAAGATGGGACTTAGACTTGTAGCCAATTGGCTTTAGGACAAGTGGGAGATTGTTAGATATATGTGCCCTAGAAGCCAGAATTGGCTGACACTTGTAATACACTTCTAGGGGCAAAATTGTAATTTTGACTATAATTAATGAAATGGGTTATTTTCTATCACACATGTGTATTTAGTGTCTGTGATACATCCTTTGAGTTAATGGTAATGATAATTCATATTTTCAAGAGTTGAAAATTTAAGACATGAATAATCATTATTAACTCATAAAATGCTCCCGACCATAGGATCATCACGAGGATGGTGATTGATCCGGAAGGTTGGTGTACGATCGCTTCTCTTTAGTAGATGAGTCTTGAGTCTACGGTGTGGAGACACCGGAGCGAGAGTACAGGTACTCGTTAGAGAACGAGGGCACTGAGCGTGACCACCTCGAGTAGTCATTAGGAAGTCTACCTTCTCGTCAATGACTGACTCGATGCTGCAGCAGTGTGTCTGGTTCTTTGACCTGAGATGCATCGGCAGTTCACCTTGAGGGTGTTATAGTTTGACTACACCATTACTCGGTCTCCTAGCCATATGGAACCCTGAGGTGTATGTTGGCTGTAGCATGTTCATTGTAGGAACTGGATTGCATCAAGATGGGAATCTATCTACCTCGGTGGTAGAGGAGTAGCCCTATGATGATCATGAGAATCAAGTCCTGAAGCCCATGGCCATGGCAGAGTGAAATAATAGAAAGAGTTTCTATTTAGATTTTCACATTGGACTCGAATCGAATGATTACATCATATGACAGAGACTAGGGTTTGACGAGTTCACCTTAACCCTAATCTGATCGGGGCTCAAGATAGAAGAACTTAATCACACAGGTAGCTGCACCAAGAGGTTCGCATTCAGCTCTGATGGGTTGCCACCATATACTGCTAGGTGTCACTGGTGGATTTTGGGAGCAATTAGAATGATTTAGATGATCGATCATTCTAGCTGTTCGAATCAGAAGAGTTCTGATCCATCGAAAGGAGTTTCGATGATGTCTATGATAGAGATCATGACATATCCCATTACCATACAGAACTGAACCTAACTGGGTCACACAAACAAGGGTTTGAATCTGGTGATCATCAATTGAACTGATCTAGTTCAATTGATCTGAATGAGATTCAATTAGGTTCAAGGAAATCGTGCTAGCACTCGATTGAACCTAACGTTCTTCTTTTACTATCATAAATAAGTTATCCTGACTGAGCCAAAGGAGTTTGTGCTCAATCAGAGGCCTTCATATGGTCTGACTGGAGGTTGTCCAAGTCAGAATAGGTTGTCTTATTTGTAAGACATTACCTGCCATTTTTGGTCACCTGCCATTTCTTGTTCTTTGACTTTGGTCAAAAGTCTACCTTTGACTGGTCAAACGTTGACCATTCACCCTTTGACTTTTGACCACATGTCATGCACCTATTGGAGAGCTGGTGGGGGCCTTGTCCCCCTGCCAGAACCTGGCAAGGAGAAGGGCGCACGCCAAGGGTGGCGTGAGCCCAAGTAGGAGGCGCCTAGGAGTCCTTGTTGGACAAGGACTCCACCTCCCTTTTGGATTCCAATCAGAGTTCTACTAAGAATCCAGTTTGACTGGTCTTAGGTGCCCTCTAAGGAGGAATCCAGGGGTCTCTATTCCAACCAATCAGATTTAGATCTGATTTCACAAAGGGTTGTGATTGGTTGAGAGGAAGAGGAGTTGGATCACAAGAGGTCTATAAATAAGACCCTGCGCCCAACCCTAATTCCAATGCTATTAGATACGCCCCAAGGCTGCCTCTCCCCTCCTTCTCCATGCCATAGTCTCTTCTCCTCTTGCTCTCCACGTCCAAAAGGTGTTTTGGACTTAGTTTGGTGCGATTCAGATCAAGGAAAGGCGATCAAAAGCAAGAAGGCTGCGCTGCTGCAAAAGGACGACTGCAGATCTTCAAAAGAGTTTTGAAGATCCTCCAGATCAGATCCAGATCTGATTTTTGGAGGTGTGATAGAGAAGAAGAGGATCTCCAAATCCAACCCGAGTGGATACCGGTAGAGGCCAGGCGCTTGCGTGGCTAAGATCCAGAACCTTCCGCTGCAATCAGGATCATCTACAGGGTAATAGGATTACCCAAACCAGGTAAATTGAATTTGATTTAATTTATCTTGTTTTATTTTATTTATTAAAATAATAAGAATCAGATCTGAAACATATCAAGATCTGATTGAGATCAAGAGAAAATTTTTGAAATATATCTCTTGATCTAATCAGATCTGGACGAACCTGGACCGGGAAATCAGGATTTCCCTTCAATGATAAGCTGGTTAATCTGACTTACTCCTATAAATTAAATCCTCTAAAATTATTAGATCTCTAAAATGAAATAGTTATATGATAACTTGATCATAGCCTCCCATTAAAGTGGATGATAATGGGTCCATCAGTTGGATAATCATTAGAGGCCCAAAGGCCTGATGCTTATTGGCTAATGGAATTATCATTCATTATATGATCTCTTGGATACATCTTTCTAAATGGTGGTCAGGTGGGCCAACCAAAGTTGGACCTGATCATTCGTTGGTTGGATGGGCCAAGTATGGTCATGTTAATGGTTGGACCTAACTGGATCCTTTTCTAAGAAGACCAAAGCCAACTGATCAAGGGCTAGGGCAAAATTTAATTACTAAAAATTATTTAGAAAAATAATTAGTTATAAACCTATCCTTAGATGTACATGGGTTGGCCAACCAAAGTTGGGCTCGTGTGCAGTCTATGTGGAATCTAGTATCCACTAAGAAATTAGGATAATTCCTTAAATTAGAGGTAGAGGCTATCAATTCGAATAAAATAGTAGGAGACCCTTTTGATTAAAGTCCAAATCTCTAGGTTTAATGAATCAATTACTAACTAGGTTATGATTTTTTTTTGTATAGATATGGCCACTTTTCTATCACTCCTATCATTATTGGATAATGATAAGTTTGCGGGACCCAACTTCGGTAGTCGGTACCAAAAGTTAAAGATTGTTCTGAAGCATGAACGCATCCTACATGTGATAATGGATGATGCACCTAAGGAGCCAGCTACAAATGCACGTGAAACTATCAAAGACACTTATCAGAAGTGGCTTAATGATCAAACCATGGTGCGCTGCATTATACTGGCTGCGATGAGCGATGAGTCCAGTTGCAGATTTGAGATGGCTCAGCTAAAGAACATGCTTTAAGTGTTGGAGGATTTCTTTGGCACACCCGATGATGTGGAGAGGCACAAGACTAGTTGTGCCATCTTCAAAATCAGAATGCAGGATGGAGCCTCTGTCATTGATCATGTATTGTACATGATCGAGCTGATAGAATGCTTGAGCAAGCTCGGCATTTTCTTGCACAAATAGCTTGAAAAAGATGCAATACTGAACTCGCTGCCCAAGTCTTATCTTCCATTCCTTACACATTATAGAATGTCAAAGTCTGAAATTGACTGCCATGGGTTACTGGGGTTACTTTAGAACTTTGAGAAGGATCACCAGCTCCACAAGGAGTCGGTGAACTTAGTGGGAGGTTCATCTTCTCATTTTCGATCCTTTGGAAAAGGAAAAAAGAACAAGAAGAAGAAAGCTAAGAAGGTGCAAGTTTAGGCTAGGATATTTGTATAGTATCAGACCAAAAAAATTAAGCCCGATAAGAGTCAAGTTGAATGCTTCTTTTGCAAGAAGCGGGGGCACTAGAAGAGGAACTGTCCTCAGTACATTACCTCCTTGGATCTGAATAGGTAGAGGAAGAAGCAAGCTGTTGCTCGACAAGGGATTTATATGATAACTCCTTGCAATTTTTTTATTTATGATATTACAGATTGGGTATTGGATACCAAAGCTCTTATCATATTTGCAATTCATTGCAGGGATTGCAGGTCAGTAGAAGATTCAAGTAAGACAAAAGATTCTTGAATGTTGGAGATGGAAGACCAATTCTAATTCTAGCTTTAGAAATTTTAAAACTTGTATTTGAATCTCATACCATTGTTCTTAGTGATTATCATTTCTATCCTAGTTTTTTTTTTAAATATCATTTATGTAGGCCTTTTGGCCATGAACAATTATGAAATTTTAATAAAAAAATGACTTTGTAATGCCACTATGAATGGTGCTACTGCTTTCTATGGATAATAGAACAATGGTGTATATATATTATCACAATTTGTTAATGTAGTCTATTCAACTAGCAAACATCCTAGATTAGATAATGTGATAGATATCTACTTATGGCACTATAGGCTAGGTCATATAAATAAGAACAGGATAAGCAGGTTGGCTCAAGAGGGTATCCTCGAACTTAGTGATTATGAATTACTTTCAATCTGTGAATCCTATCTTCTTGGTAAAATGACCAAGTCACCTTTTACTAAGAAAGATGAGAGAGCCACTGAACTCTTAGGACTAGTACATATCGATGTATATGGACTAATGAGTACTAGTGCCAAAGATGGATATGTCTACTTCATCACTTTCATAGATGATCTATCCAGATTTGGATATGTCTATCTGATGAAACATAAATCAGATTCATTTGAAATGTTCAAACGATTCTGAAGTGAAATAGAAAAATAAATTGAAAAGAGTATTAAAACTCTTCAATCTGATCGAGGAGAAAAATATCTTTCTGATGAGTTTCTCGCATATCTAGGAGAGAATGGGATTCTCTCCCAATGGACTTCTTCAGGAACATGGTATAATGGTGTATCTAAAAGGAGGAATTAGACTTTGTTAAACATGGTCTGATCCATGATGGATTTTGCCAACTTATCGATATCCCTCTAGGAATATGCACTCGAATCGGCTTGCTACCTTTTAAATAGAGTTCCAAGTAAATCTATGGTTAAAACTTCATATGAGATATGGATAGGACGTAAGCCAACACTTTCATATCTTAGGGTCTGGGGGTGCCTGGCTTATGTCAAATGGTTAATTATCGATAAACTTGGACCTAGGTCTAACAAGTGTGCATTTATAGGATACCCAAAAGAGACCAAAGGATACTATTTCTACCATGCTGATGAACAAAAGATGTTCGTCAACCTTAGGGCAATCTTTTTGGAAAAAAAGTTTCTTGGTGAAGGAACTGTTACCTCTAAGATTGAACTTGATAAAGTTCAATAGATAGAAAGTCCGACATAGAATGTTGAACCTAAGTTAGATTTGATCAGATCAGATTCGAAGCCTAGTGAACCCACACCACTAAGACAATCTGATAGAGTACCATGCCATTCGGATAGATACTATGAGTTCTTAGTCCAGGATGGTGATCCCATCAAACTTGATGAGAATGATGAGGATCCGATCACTTACATGGATGTTATGCAGAGACCCGACTCTGAGAGATGGCTAGAAGCCATGAGATCCAAAATGGATTCCATGAAGGTCAATGATGTATGGAGATTAGTTGACCCACTTGAAGGGATTAAATCTATTATGTGTAAATAGGTATTCAAAAAAAAAAAGGTGCAGACAGAAAGATGGAGATCTATAAAGTCCGTCTGATTGTTAAGAGATATCATCAACGTTATGGTATTGACTATGATGGGATATTCTCCCCAGTGGCAATGCTCAAATCCATTCGGATAATGCTTGTAATAGCTGCCCACCTAGACTATGAGATCTGGTAGATGGATATGAAGATGGCTTTTCTAAATGAAGAGCTGACTGAAGAGGTATATATGATACAACCTGAGGGGTTCACATTCATAGATGAGTCCAAGGTGTGCAGGCTTCAAATCTATTTATAGATTGAAGTAAGCATCTCGGAGTTAGAACATACATTTTGATAAAGTAATCAAAATATATGGCTTCATTAAGAATGGAGAAGAATCCTGCATTTATAAATGGACAAATAGTCTAGTAGTGGTATTTCTTATTTTATATGTGGATGGTATTCTCTTAATCGGGAATGACATCCCCACACTATAGGAAATAAAAGTCTGGTTGTCATCATAGTTCTTCATGAAGGATTTGGATGAAGCATCTTACATCCTAGGGATGAAGATCTATAGGGATAGATCTAAAAGGATGCTTGGAATATCCCAGTCCACATACATAGAAACTGTGCTTAAGAGGTTTAGTATGGAGAATTTCAAAAAGGGCTATCTCTCGATAGATCAAGGAATTCCACTCTCTAAGAAGGATTGTTCGATAACTCCTAAAGAGAGAGAGCGTATGAGTAGAATCCCATATGCTTCGGTAGTGGGGTTTATCATGTATGCAATGACATGTACGAGATCAGATGACTCACTAGGAGTAGTGAGTAGATATCAGTCTGACCCTGGAGAAAATTACTGGAAGGTGGTTAAAACTATCCTTAAGTATTTGAGAAATACTAAGGACCAATGGTTGGTTTATGGTGAGTCAAATCAGAAACTTATGGGATTTACAGACCACAGCTTTTAATCTGACCATGATGACAGCAGAAGTGTATTGGGGTATATCTTTACTCTAAATGGTGGAGCCATATGCTGAAAAAATTTCAAGCAGCATATAGTGGCAGACTCTGTTTGCGAAGTAGAGTATGTGGCAGCATCAGATGCAGCAAAAAAAGTTGTGTGGCTAAGAAAGTTCATCACTAAGCTCGGAGTAGCACTCTCCATTGATGGTTCAGTCCCGCTCTACTGCGATAGCACTAGTGCCATAGTTCAAGCAAAGGAACCAAAGGCACACCAATGGACAAAGCACATTCTGTGCCACTTCCATCTGATTCGTGAGATCATGGATTATGGTGACTTTGACCTTCAAAAGATTGATGAAAAGGAGAACCTTGCCAACCCCTTAACTAAAGCCCTGGCAATCAAGGAGTTCAATAACCATAAGTCGAAGATAGATATTAGATACCATGCCGAGTGGCTTTAGGACAAGAGGGAGTTGTTGGAAATTATGTTCCAAAAGCCAATCATTAGCCTGTTAACGATTGAGCTACTTTGTATATATAATTGATCATTGATAAATAAAATACTTTGGCATGTTTTTCATCACAAGTCTTCATCTTCTAATGAACTTCATTTTTGTGATGATGTCCTTAGGACTATTTAGTTTCAATAAAGAGAGGATTTATCGATTAGTCCTTAAATTAGTTCACGACCAAATGATAGGCTTTTAAATAGGACGACAGCGTCTATCGAGCATAGGTCATTGTATACCATATAGATTAGTTGTCATCTTAACTAAGGAGTGTGGAGACACTGATATGGCATACAGGTGAGATGTATGGGTACGCCATCATTGAACATGACCAACTCTAGAGCATTCTACTATTGAGGATGTCTGTGATGGGATATAGGTATAAGTGTCCCTTAGACTTGAGATCACCTCAGTGACTTGCAAGCAAGTCACTATGCTTTGGTACCAGACTAGTTAAATTTTTAATTTAGTAACAAAAGGCTTCTAGGCATAGTCGAGTACTTGCGAAATCGGTATGTGATCAAGATGGAATTGACCACTCTAAGAGTTGGAGAAGAATGTATCACTATATTTCAATATAGCAAAACCTTGGCCAGGGTAATCCATTAGATGGATTTGATATTTTGAAATATAATGTGGATAATCTGACTAGAGTTAACAGTTGAACTTTGAGGTATTCTACGAGCATTTTGGTCAAGGAGATGAATTATATGGAAACTATATCCGCATGGATTTTAAGGATGATGTTCTACACATTCGACCTATCCGATCGTTGGGTATCATTGCTAGATGGTCACTTTGATTAGTACAAAACTTTATTCCTATACTACCAACTTAGGTTTGGACCTATGAGGTCACACACATTAGAGCTCTTGATCTAATCGGATGGTTGATCAATGATTGAAAATCATTCTAGGGTTAAACGATTAATACGATTGATGTTTAACCTAGTTCAAGTATTGTAGGAGGATTGGTTAGCAATTTAATTATAAATTAACTTAATTTGATTAAGCCAAAAGACTAAGATTAAGTTTAATTAAATATGATTTAATCAGATTTGGTTTCGACTTGATTGGATCAAGTTCAATTGACTTATTGGATAAGTTAAGTGCAAGAAAAAACTAGTCCTAGTCTAACTAAGACTTAGGTCAACCCAATTTTCTAATTTGATTAAAAAATTAAATCAAAACTAAATTTGATTTAATCTAATTTAATTGAACCATTAATTGAATTAGAATCTAATTTAATTTGGTTGAGTAGATTTTGGTTTAATTTGGTTTAAGAAATCACATTGACCAAGTCACAGATAGAATCCTAGTAAGACTAAGAATCCTTCTTGCGCCACCTTAGTCCCAATGCACCCCATACCAATTTTTTGGGTATTTTTCATGAAAAATCAATTATTTTCTTCCTAATCATCACGTACTCCCCCCCCTCTCTCTCTCTTTTCTTATATGGTAATTGGATAGAAGACCAAGTCAAAGAAGGAGTTTGTTTTGATGTTGGATTCTATTAGATAGAATCCTAACAAACACAAACTCTTCCCAAAAGGTGTTTCCCCCTCTCCCAATTAATTTTTCTCTTATTCCACGTGAGAAACCACTTTTCTTGTGCACCTTTTCTTGCTGGTATATGCAAAAAATGTTAGATATGTGTGTCCTAGAAGCCAAAATTGGCTGACACTTGTTATACACTTCTAAAGATAAAATTATAATTTTGATTATAAATAATAAAATTAATTATTTTCTATCATAATATGTATTTAGTGTCTGTGATACATCCCTTGAGTTAATGGCAATGATAGTTCTTATTTTCAAGAGTTAAAAATTTAAGATATGAATTTTCATTATTAACTCATAAAATGCTCTTGACCGTAGGATCATCATGAGGATGGTGATAGATCTGAAAGATTGGTATACAATAGCTTCTTTATAGTAGATGAGTCTAGAGTCTACGGTGTAGAGACACAAAAGTGAGAGTACAGATACTCGTTAGGGAATGAGGGCATTGAGCGTGACCATCTCGAGCAATCATTAAGAAGTCTACCTTCTCGTCGATGATTGGCTTGAAGCTGCAGTTGTGTGTCTGGTTCTTTGACCTGAGGTGCATCGGCAGTTTACCTTGAGGGTGTTATAGTTTGACTACACCATGACTCGGTCTCCTAGCCATTCGAAATCATGAGGTGTATGTTGGCTATAGCATGTTCATTGTAGGAATTGGATTGCACCAATAGAGAATCTATCTACCTCGGTAGATGAGGAGTAGCCCTATGATGATCATGAGAATCAAGTCCACAAGCTCAAAGCCATGGTAGAGTGAAATAATAGAAAGAGTTTCTATTAAGGTTTTCACGTTGGACTTGAATAGAATGATTAATCATATGATGGATATTAGGGTTTGACGAGATTACCTTAACCCCAATCCTATTGGAGCTCAAGATAGAAGAACTTAATCACACAGGTAATTGCACCAAGAGATTCATTTTTAGTTCTGATGGGTTGCCATTATATGCTGCTAGGTGTCACTGGTGGATTTTGAAAGCAATTAGAATCATACTAGTCTGAATCAGAAAAATTCTGATCCATCGGAAGATGTTTCGATGATGTCGATGATAAAGATCGCGACATATCTTATTACCATATAGTACTGAACCTAATTGGATCATACAAACAAGAATTTTGATCTGGATATCATCAATTGGACTAATTCAGTTTAATTGATTTGAATTAGATTCAATTAGATTCAAGAAAATCATGCTAGCACATGATTGAGCCTAATGTTCTTCTTTAACAATCATTAAAAGTTGTCTCGACTGAGCCAAATATGTTTGGGCTCACTCAGGTACCTT
This sequence comes from Cocos nucifera, assembly GCA_006176705.1. Lineage (NCBI taxonomy): Eukaryota > Viridiplantae > Streptophyta > Magnoliopsida > Arecales > Arecaceae > Cocos > Cocos nucifera. The sequence goes on from QRFJ01000305.1 coordinate 335,568, forward strand.
TACTTGGTCTGACTGGAGTTTATCCAGGTCAAAAAAGAATTATCTTAATTTATGAGATGAATTTGAAACAACACCTACTATTTTCCATCACCTGCTAAATCTAGTTTCGGACATTTGGTCAAACATTGATCTTTGATACTTAGACATTTGTCCATGTGTCATGCACCCATAGAAGAGAATTTTTGGATCAGTCCACCTTCTAAAAAGTAGATGGATAAGGGGTGCATGCCTAGGGAGGCGTGCACCCATGGATAAAGCATCCGGAGTCCCATATAGATGGGACTCCAATTGCTTCGGGGTTTCTACTTAGGTGGTGCCAAAGACTTGTCTTTGACCAGTCTTGGTGCCATCTAAGGATGATATAGAGGGACTCTCATCTGATTGGATCAGATGATGTCATTCCACCAATCAAATTTAGATCTGATTGCACAAAAGACCATGATTGATCAGGATGATGTGGCATTGCATGGTGCAATAGGATCTATAAAAATCCTATCTATGCCAAGATCAAAAAAAGCTTGACCCATTACCCATGCCACAAGACTGCCCATCTCCCTCCTTCATGACATCTTTAGATGTTCTGTCTCCTACCCACACCCAAGAATTTTTAGACATAAGTTTGGTGCGATCCAAGCAAGAGAAAGGCGACAGGAAGAGAAGAAGGCAGCACTGCTGTAAGAGACAACTCACATCTTCGAAAGAAGTTTTGAAGATCTTCAAAATCAGATCTAGATCTAATTTTTGAAAAATGATAAAAAAAGAGAAGATCTCTAGATCCTATCTGAGTGGATACTGTTAGAGTTCAGGCACTTGCATGGCTAGATCCAGAACCTCAGGTAGACATCAGGATCATCATAGGATAATCAGATTACCCACAATAAGATAAAATTAAATTAGATTTAATTTATTCTTAATTTTATTTTATTTTCTTAGATCAATAATATCAGATCTAGGAAGTCTCAGATCTAATCTGAATCTAAATTTTTTTTTTTAAAAATATCTCTCTTGATCCAATCAGATCTGAACGAATCTAATCCAAAAAACTAGGTTTTCCCCTTCAACTAATATTAGAGCTAGGTTATATTTTTATTAGATCTAATTTTATTTTAATTTTGATCTAATAATTTAATGATTTTAAATGTCACATTAGATGTGATTAGATTTAAAATAAAAAATTAAAAAATTAAATAATTTAGATCTATGTTGTACAAGATGCATGACTAGTTGTAGAATAGAATTATTTTATGTATAGTCTAGCATGATCATAATTTAATTTAATTAGTTATAATTTTTAGATCTATTTATTTACTATTTTTTAATATTATAAATATTATAATAAGATCTAAAAATAAAAAATAAAGTTATTTAATTTTTGTTCATATGAGATATGATAAATGCATGTTTAGACTAGTTGTAGAATAGTTCTACATAATTATCTAGAATAGATTTTAATTTGATATGATCAATTTATATTTAACTTTTTAGATGATTATGAGATAATTTAGATCTAAAAATATGCATGATATGATGCATGAAGATGTATGCAAAATATATTTATAGTTAGATCAATTTTTTTATATATGAGATATATGATGTAGATCTAACTAATTTTGTAGTTTTTATAATTTTGATTAACGCATTCTCCTTGACCGTCCGATCATAAGAATAAAGTAGGATTTAAAAGTCCTCTTCTCCCATTCTATGGGGTGTTCTTATGATGTGTATGGATGCTGCGCATTCATCCTTAATCAGAAATCTAAAACTTACTTTTTGCAAAACCCTAGATCCTGAAATTCTAAGATTTTATTTACATATTTTATTTATAAATTCTAAACTTAATTAAGAATTAAGATTATGAAATATGTTAAGTCTAAAAATTAAGAATTTTTAGATTTAAGATATATTCATAAAATTGGGTTCGGACTTGGATAGCTCAATTAGATCTAGCGATTGATCAAACCATATCAAGAGTTGGTTAGATAGGATCAAGAGTGCTTAAATTAACCAGCCTAATAGGATTAAGTCTAGGTCAAGATCAAATCACATGAGTAATCAATCAAGCTAAGACCTAATTAGGCTCAGTGGTTAGAGTTTGGATTGTAGGCTAACCTGATTAGTTTTGGCTCAACAATTTCGTATCTAAGGTAAGTCTGGCAGATATGATCAACTAATTTTTAATTGGAAGCTACTCGACTCAAATGCATTCTTGTCGAGTTAATGGCATATCCCTTCCATCGGTCTCACTTACCTAGCCATATTTGTCGACCAAGTCCTAATCTAAGGTGGTTAACAATCTGAGCTAATCCATGTCATTAGATTAGTCATAATTGTTATGGCTATTATAAGTCAAGTTTAAAGAGACCTAAATCAAATCCCTAAGAAAAGATTAAGTCTAGGATCTTCCACCATTGTAGACATGCAGGCCCTTCCTGAGGTTGATTATTCTCGACTGGTCATAGTGGTTCAGTTGCACCGAAAAGATGCAACCATGTCTATTAGGCATTGGTTGCTATAGGCTGGACGATAAATTAGGCTCAATATTCTGGATACGGTGAGAGACCCAATTAGAAATCCAATCTGTGCAAATGGTGGGTCTGACTTAACTAAGGAGTGGATCAATATTTCGGGTATGGTGAGATTCATGAATTAGAGATCAAGTTTGGGTATACCATGATTAGAAAATCATTGGATAAGAGTTATCCACTCATTGGCTAACCCATCATCAATAACTGTTAGGTGAGGTGATGAGTCAGTTGGTGGGACTGCTCCATCCATTAGAAATCTATAATCGTGGAGATTTTTGCATTTCTATAGAGGAAGCGTAGGGATCTGAGAAAATAGTGGAAGCTAATTTATTTAAAAATTAAACTTCTAAATAAATTGATCAAGTCTTAATTACAATATCTAACTAAAAATTTTGACTTTCTATAGAAAAAATCAAAATATCTGCATCCAACCCACTAGCATGTATCCTGGACACCCATAGACTGATCGGATCTAATTATAAGGATTGGCTCCAAAACTTTAAAATCATTTTGGGTTTTGAGAAGTTAACTCATGTATTGGACCAGGATCCTCCCACCTTAGCAGCTCGTCCATCTGTTGAACAGAGAGCGTCTCTTGATAAGTGGATAGATGAAGATAACAAGATCAGATACTACATGTTAGGCTCGATGTCTGATGAGCTTCGGCACCAACATGAAGATATCAAGACTATCCACTAAATGTTGGCTCACCTACAAGAGATGTTTGGTGAACAAAGTCACACAGCCAAATATCAGGTCACTAAATGACTATTCAAGGCTAAAATGCATGATGGACAGTTAGTCCAAGATCATTGTCTGATGATGATCAAGGACTAGAAAGAGCTTGAGAAGCTTGGAGTGAAGATTGGATCTGGATCTATGGAATGATATGATTATACAATCCTTGACTGATGCATATGGGCAGTTCATTATGAACTACCATATGCATAAACTTCAAAATACTCTGACCGAGTTTATGAACATGCTAGTTACTACTGAGCCTTAAATGAAAAGTTCTAAAGGCTCAGTATTTGTTATGGATTAGACTTCTTCCAAGAGAAAGATTTTTGGAAAGAAGAAGTCTGTGAAAAAGCAAAACGTGGAAGGAGGAAAGAAAAAGAAGACAGAGCTGAAGAAGAAGACCGTTGACAAAGAAATGTATTTTCATTGCAACATTGACGGCCACTGGAAGCGGAACTGTCCTACATACCTCGCCAGCCTGAAGAATAAGGAGACAGATCCTTCTGGAGGTATGCTCATTATTGAATCTAACCTTATGATTTTTTTTGCATCCAATTGGGTGCTTGACTCTAGTTCTAGTGCTCATTTGTGTACTTCCATGCAAGATCTTGAGGACAGTACGAGGCTGAGGGATGGTGAGATGATCCTACATGTTGAAAATGGAGCAAGGATTGCTGCTGTGGCCGTAGGAATCTATCTTCTTCGACTACCATTTGATTTAGATTTAGTACTTAGGGATTGTTATTATGTGCCTGTAGCAAGCAGAAATTTATTTTCTGTTTCATGTTTAGCACAAGAAGGCTATGCAATTAGTTTTCTTAAGGATCATTGTAATATTCTTTATGAAAGAAATAAAATTGCAAGTGATTTCCTTATTAACGATCTTTACCAGTTACATATTGATGTATCTACTTTTAATATCGAGCAAAATATGAATGCCATAAAATCAAAATGACCCAGGAATAGTCCAAACGATAGGTATCTATGGCACCTTTGACTAGGTCATATAGTAGAAGATAGGATTAACAAATTAGAGAAAATTAGACTATTGAGTCCATTGACTTTTGAGTCATATCTAATTTATGAATCAAGTCTTCATGGCAAAATGACTAAACTCCCTTTTGTGGGACATGGGGAAAAGGCTATGGATTTACTTGCCCTAGTACATACTGATATGTGCAGCTAATTTGATGTACTGGCTAGAAGCAATTTTGTCTACATCATAACCTTCATCGATGATTTATCTCAGTATGGGTATGTGTATCTTATGAAACACAAGTCTAAAGCCCTTGAAAAGTTTAAAGAATTTAGACATGAAGTAGAAAAGCAAACTGAAAGATCCATTAAGGTTCTTCGATCAAATTGAGGAGGTGAATACCTTAGTTAAAAATTTTTTGACTATCTCAAGCAGAATGACATAGTCTCTCAATGGAGTCCACTTGGAATACCTCAACTCAATGAGATTTTAGAATAGAGGAACCAAATCCTATTAGATATGGTTCGATCCATGATGAGCTTCATAGACCTTCCTAATTTTCTTTGGGGACATAGTTTGTTAACTGCTATATATTTACTAAATAGGATTTCTTCTAAAATCGTTCCTACCACACTGTATGAGATATGGCATGATAAAAAATCAAGTCTGAGTCATCTCAGAATTTGGGGTTGTCCGGCTCATGTCAAAAGACAACAAGCGGACAAGTTAGACTATAGGTCCTTTAGAGCTCGATTCATAGGATATCCTAAAGAATCATTAGGATATTATTTCTACATTTCAGAAGATCACAATATGATTATGAGTTGACATGCCATCTTTCTTGAAAAATAGTTTATTCAAGATGACGGCATTGGAAAGCAGATCAAGCTAGAGGAGAAAGTCTCCTAAGAAAAAAGAGCTAAGGATCCTTTGGAACGAAATTAGGTTGAGCCAATACAATCACTACCTCCTCCACCTCAAAGATCGAAAAGAATTTTCCATCCTCCTGAGAGGTACTTAGGTACTATTTCAGAGAAAGTAGAGAAAATGTTCCTTGTAGGTAATGGAGTTCATGTTGATGATCCCAAAACCTATAATGAGGCAATATCAGATATTGACTCCAAAAAATGGTTAGAGATAATGAAGTCAGAAATTGACTCGATGCACTCAAACCAAGTTTGGACCTTGTTAGATCCACCAGAAGGTATAGTACCTATTGGGTGTAAATAGATCTATAAGAGAAAGATTGGTGTAGATGAAAATGTAGAGACATTCAAAGCTAGATTAGTGGCAAAAGGTTATAGTCAGCACGAAGGCATTGATTATTAGGATGCCTTTTCGCCAATAGCCATGCTTAAATCAATTCACACATTGCTTGCTGTTATAGCCTATTTCGATTATGAAATATGGCAAATGGACATGAAAACGATATTCTTAAATGGATATTTTGAGGAAGATATCTATACGAAACAGACACTGGATTTCACATCTAGTGATATTGATCACAAAGTATGCAAGCTGCAAAGGTTCATATATGGACTTAAGCAAGCATCTCGGAGCTGGAATACTCATTTTAATGATATGATCAAATTATTTGATTTCATCAAGAATGAGTAGGAATTATGCATTTTCAGAAAGGTCAGTGGGAGCGCTATTGTCTTCCTTGTACTATACGTGGATGATGTCCTCCTTATTGGAAATGATATTACCATGTTGACCATAGTTAAAATATGGTTATCTAAAGAATTCTCTATGAAAGACCTAGGAGAAGCATCCTTCATTCTTGGTATCAAAGTCTATAGAGATAGACCAAATAGGATGCTAGTTCTTTTATAGAAGATGTACATAGAGGAAGTGCTAAAGAGGTTTAGCATGAAAAACTCCAAGAGGGGATTGGTATCCTTCAGACATGGCATTCATCTCTCTAAGAAAATGTGTCCCAACACACCAGAGGAGATTGAATGCATGAGCAAGATCCCTTATGCTTCCACAATAGGGAGCCTCATGTATGCCATGTTATGTACACGATCTGATATAGCCCATGCTGTGAGTGTCACAAGCAGATATCAGTCAAATCCAGGAGAAGAACACTGGACTTCTATGAAATATATCCTTAAGTATTTAAGAAGAACTAAGGATATATTCTTGGTTTTTGGTAATGGAGAACTCAAAGTCCAAGGGTATACTGACTTGGATTTTATGTTTGATATAAATGATCGAAAGTCGACATCTAAGAATTTATTTGTGTGTAATGATGGTGCTGTCAATTGGAATAGTTCCAAATAGACAGTAATAGTAGATTCCATCATGAAAGCAGAATACATCACTACATCAGAAGCTACAAAGGAGGCATTCTGGTATAAGAAGTTCGCCATAGAGATCTGAGTGATGCCATTAGATGTCATTCCTCTGTACTATGACAATAATGGCACCAAAGCTCTTGCTAAGGAGCCGAGGTCTCATTAGAAATCCAAATACATCGAGTGGTGATACCACCTCATCAGCGATTACCTCGAGAAAGGATACGTCGAGGTCAAGAGAGTCGACTCCAAAGATAATGCGGTAGATCCACTGACAAAGCTGTTGGGCCAGTAGAAGATCAAAACCCACCTTGAGAAGATGGGACTTAGATTTGTAGCTAATTGACTTTAGGTCAAGTGAGAGTTTGTTAGATATGTGTACCCTAGAAGCCAAAATTGGCTGACACTTGCTATACACTTGTAAGGATAAAATTATAATTTTAACCATAAATAATAAAATGAATTATTTTCTATCATAATGTGTATTTAGTGTCTATGATACATCCCTTTAGTTAATGGCAATGATGGTTCTTATTTTTAAGAGTTGAAAATTTAAGACATGAATTTTCATTATTAACTCATAAAATGCTTCTAACCGTAGGATCATCATGAGGATGGTGATTGATCCAAAAGGTTGGTGTGCAATCACTTCTTTATAGTAGATGAGTCTTGAGTCTATGGTGTAGAGACACTAGAGCAAGAGTATAGATACTCGTTAGAGAACGAGGGCACTGGGCATGACCACCTCGAGCAGTCATTAGAAAATCTACCTTCTCGTCGATGACTGGCTTGAAGCTGCAGTTGTGTGTCTGATTCTTTGATCTGAGGTGCATCGGTAGTTCACCTTGAGGGTGTTATAGTTTGACTACACCATGATTCGATCGCCTAGCTATTCAAAATTTTGAGGTGTATGTTGGCTATAGCATGTTCATTATAGAAATTGGATTACACCAATAGAAAATCTATCTACCTCGGTAGATGTAGAGTAGCCCTATGATGATCATGAGAATCAAGTCCATAAGCCCATGGCCATGGCAGAGTGAAATAATAGAAAGAGTTTCTATTAAGGTTTTCACATTGGACTTGAATTGAATGATTAATCATATGATGGATATTAGGGTTTGACGAGATTATCTTAACCCCAATCCTATCGGTGCTCAAGATAGAAGAACTTAATCACACAGCTAACTGCACTAAGAAGTTCATTTTCAGTTCTGATGGATTGCCACCATATGGTGCTAGGTGTCACTAATGGATTTTGAGAGCAATTAGAATGATTTAGATGATCAATCATACTAGTTGTCTAAATCAGAAAAGTTCTGATCCATCGAAAGATATTTTGATGATGTCGATGATAGAGATCATAACATATCTCATTACCATATAGAATTAAATCTAACTGGATCACATAAATAAGAATTTTGATCTGGATATCATCTATTGGACTAACCCAATTCAATTGATTTGAATTAGATTCAATTAGGTTCAAGAAAATTGTGCTGGCACATGATTGAGCCTAATGTTCTCCTTTAACAATCATTAAAAGTTGTCTCGACTGAGCCAAATATGTTTGGACTCACTTAGGTACCTTTACATAGTCTGACTAGAGCTTGTCCAAGTTAGAAAAGGATTGTCTTAATTTATGAGATGAATTTGAGACAACACCTACCATTTTCCATCACCTGCTAACTTCTATTTCGGACATTTGGTCAAACATTGACCTTTGACACTTAGACATCTGTCCATGTGTCATGCACCCATAGGAGAGAATTTTTGGACCAGCCCACCTACTAAAAAGTAGATGGATAAGGGGCACATGCCTAAGGAGGCGTGCACCCATGGATAAAGCATCTAGAGTCCTATATAGATGGGACTCCAGTTGCTTCGGGGTTTCTACCTAGGTGGCACCAAAGACTTGTCTTTGATCAATCTTAGTGCCATGTAAGGATGATTCAGAGGGGCTCTCATTTGATTGGATTAGATAATGTCATTCTATCAATCAGATTTAGATCTGATTGCACAAAAGGTCATGATTGGCCGAGATGATGTGGCACTGCATGGTGCAACAGGATCTATAAAAATCCTATCTATGCCAAGATCAAAAAAGCTTGACCCATTGCCCATGCCATAAGGCCGCCCTTCTCTCTTTTCCATGCCATCTTTAGGTGTTCTCTCTCCTACCCATGCCCAAGAATTTTTGGGTATAAGTTTGGTGCGATCCAAGCAAGAGAAAGGTGGCAGAAAAAGGAAGAAGGCAATACTGCTGTAAGAGATAATTCACATCTTCGAAAGAAGTTTTGAAGATCTTTAAAATTAGATCCCAATCTAATTTTTAGAGAAGTGATAAAGAAAGAGAAGATCTCCAGATCCTACCTGAGTGGATACCGGTAAAGGCCAGGCTCTTGCATGGCTAGATCTAGAATCTCAGGCAGACATCAGGATCATTATAGGATAATCAGATTACCCGCAACAAGATAAAATTAAATTAGATTTAATTTATTCTTGATTTTATTTTATTTTTTTAGATTAATAATATCAAATCTAGAAAATCTCAGATCTGATCTAGATTTAAGATAAAAATTTTTGAAATATCTCTCTTGATCCAGTCAGATCTGGACGAATCTGATCCAAAAAACTAGATTTTTTCCTTCAAAAAATTATGGAGGGGGCGCCCAAGAGTTGGGCGCCCCTTGACTTGCCCTATTTGACATTTTCTTGTTTAGTATATGACCTAGATAAGGACTCTTCTATTCCTATATATTCTGAATGAATTTTGGCTTGAAATTTTCATGGGTTACAGACCTTTGAGAGGGCTTTGAGGTGTGTGAAAATCAGAGGGAAAGGACCTTTGGGCATTGGGCTTCCATAGGTACCAAACTAGGTGTCTAGGTGAGAGCAAAAAGAAGAAGAAGAGGGTCTTCTTTTAGGGTTACTATGTTCATCTCTTCCCTTCCTTCTTCCTTAGGTATTTTGTGAAGGAAAAATCTAGTTTTTTGGGTCAGGTTCGTTCAGATCTTATTGAATCAAGAGAGATATTTTAAAAAAAATTTTCTTGGATATAGATTAGATCTAAGACTTTTCAGATCTATTATTATTGATCTAATAAAAAATAAAATAAAAAATAAATTAAATCTAATTTAATTTATCTTATTGAGGGTAATCTGATTATCCTATGATGATCCTGATGTCTGCCTGAGGTTCTGGATCTAGCCACGTAAGTGCCTGACCTCTACCGATATCTACTTGGGTAGAATCTGAAAATCTTCTTCTTCTTTATCACCTCTCCAAAAATTAGATCTGGATCTGATTTTGAAAATCTTCAAAACTCCTTTTGAAGATGTGAGTTGTCTCTTGCAGTAGTGCTGCCTTCTTCCTTTTTCTGTCGCCTTTCTCTTGCTTGGATCGCACCAAACTGAAGCCCAAAAATTCTTGGGTGTGGGTAGGAGAGAGAAGACCTAAAGATGGCATGGAGGAAAGAGAGGGACAGTCTTGTGGCATGGGCAATGGGTGAACCTTCTTTGATCTTGGCACAGATAGGTTTTTATAGATCCTATTGCACCATGCAGTGCCACATCATCCTGGCCAATCATGACCTTTTGTGCAATCAGATCTAAATCTGATTGATGGGATGACATCATCTGATCTAATTAGATGAGAGCCCTTCTAAATCATCATTAGATGGCACCAAGATTGATCAAAGATAAGTCTTTGGCACCACCTAGGTAGAGTCCCCGAAGTAACCTAGAGTCCCATCTATATGGGACTCCGGGCATCATTATCTTTGGGCGCACGCCTCCCTAGGCATGCACCCCCTCCCTTTTCACTTTTTAGTAGGGGGATAAATCTTTATCTGCTCTCCTATGGGTGCATGACATATGGGCAGATGTCTAAGTGTCAAAGGTCAACGTTTGACCAAAAGTCCGAAACAAGATTTAGCAGATGATGAAAAATGGCAGGTGTTGTCTCAAATTCATCTCATAAATTAAGATAACCCTTTTCTGACCTGGACAAGCTTCAGTCAGACCAAGTAAAGATACTTGAGTGAACCAAGATACATTTGGCTCAGTAGAGACAAACTTTAATGATAACTAAAGGAGCACATTAGGCTCAATCGTGTGCTAGCACGATTTCCTTGAACCTAATTGAATCTTATTCAAATCAATTGAACTGGGTTAGTCCAATTGATCATATCCAGGTCGAAACTCTTATTTGTTTGATCCAGTTAGGTTCAGTTCTATATGGTAATGAGATATATCATGATCTCTATTATTGACATCATCAAAACATCTTCCAATGGATCAAAATTTTTCTGATTTAGACAACTAGTATGATTGATCATCTAAATCATTCTAATTGCTCTCAAAATCCATCAGTGACACCTAGCAGCATATGGTGGCAACCCATCAGAACTGAAAATAAACCTCTCGGTGTAGTTCCCTATGTGACTAAGTTCTTCTATCTTGAGCTCCGACTGGATTAGGGTTAAGGTAATCTCGTCAAACCCTAATATCCGTCATATGATTAATCATTCAATTCAAGTCCAATGTGAAAATCTTAATCAAAACTCTTTCTATTATTTCACTCCGCCATGGTCATGGGCTTATGGACTTGATTCTCATGATCATCATAGGGCTTCTCCTCATCTACCGAGGTAGATAGATCTCCTATTGGTGCAATCCAATTCCTACAATGAACATGCTATAGCCAACATACACGTCAGGGTTTCGAATGGCTAGGAGACTGAGTTATGGTGTAGTCAAACTATAACACCCTCAAGATGAACTGTCGATGCACCTCAGATCAAAGAACCAGACACACAACTGTAGCTTCGAGCCAGTCATCGATGAGAAGGTAGACTTCTTAATGATTGCTCGAGGTGGTCATGCTCAGTGCCCTCATTCTCTAACGAGTACCTATACTCTCACTTTGATGTCTCTACACCATAGACTCAAGACTCATCTACTATAAAGAAGTGATTGTACATCAACCTTTTGGATCAATCACCATCCTCATGATGATCCTACGGTTAGGAGCATTTTATGAGTTAATAATGAAAATTCATGTCTTAAATTTTCAACACTTGAAAATAAGAACTATCATTACCATTAACTCAAGGGATGTATCACAGACACTAAATACACATTGTGATAGAAAATAATCTATTTTATTATTTATAGTCAAAATTATAATTTTGCCCTTAGAAGTGTATAACAAGTGTCAACCAATTCTGGCTTCTAGGGCACACATATCTATCAAACTCCCACTTAACCTAAAGTCAATTGGCTACAAATCTAAGTTCCATCTTCTCAAGATGGGTTTCGATCTTCTACTGGCCCAACGGCTTTGTAAGTCAGTATATCGCATTGTCTATGGAGTCGACTATCTTGACCTTGACGTATCCTTTCTCGAGGTAATCGCGGATGAGGTGGTATCGCTGCTCGATATGTTTGAATTTCTGATGAGACCTCGACTCCTTAGCAAGGGCTATGGCATCATAATTATTGTAGTACAGAGGAATGGCATCTGATGGCGTCACTTCGATCTCTGTGGTGAACTTATTGTACCAAAATGCCTCCTTCGTAGCTTCTAACACAGTGATGTATTTTGCTTTCATGGTGGAATCTACTATTACCGTCTGTTTGGAACTCTTCCAACTGACAGCACCACATTACACACAAATAGATTCTCAGATGTCGCCTTTCGATCATCTATATCGGACATAAAATTCGAGTCAGTATACCCTTGGACTTTGAGTTCTCCATTACCAAAAATCAAGAACATATCCTTAGTTCTTCTTAAGTACTTAAGGATACAGTTAATAGAAATTCAGTGTTCTTCTTCTGGATTTGACTAATATCTATTTGTGACACTCACAACATGGGCTATATCAGGTCATGTACATAATATGACATACATGAGGCTCCCTATTGTAGAAGCATAAGGGATTTTGCTCATGCATTCAATCTCCTCTAGTGTATTGGAATACATTTTCTTAGAGAGATGAATACCATGTCTGAAGGATACCAATCCTCTCTTGGAGATTTTCATACTAAACCTCTTTAGCACTTCCTCTATGTAAATCTTCTATGAAAGACCTAGCATCCTATTCGGTCTATCTTTATAGACTTTGATTCCAAGAATGAAGGATGCTTCTCTTAGGTCTTTCATGGAGAATTCTTTATATAACTGCATTTTAACTATGGTCAACATAGGAATATCATTCCCAATAAGAAGAATATCATCTACGTACAATACGAGAAAGACAATAGCGCTCCCACTGATCTTTTTGAAACCACATGGTTCCTCCTCGTTCTTGATGAAATCAAATAATTTGATCACATCATTAAAATGAGTATTCCAGCTCCGAGATGTTTGCTTGAGTCCATATATGGACTTTTGCAGCTTGCATACTTTGTGATCAATATCATTGGATATGAAACCCAGCGGTTGTTCCATATAGATATCTTCCTCAAGATATCCATTTAAGAACGCCATTTTTACATCCATTTGCTATATTTCATGATCAAAATAGGATGCAACAGCAAGCAATGTGTGAATGAATTTAAGCATGGCTATTGGCAAAAAGATATCCTGATAGTCAATACCTTTGCATTGACTATAATCTTTTGCCACTAATCTAGCTTTGAATGTCTTTACATTCCCATGTGCACTAATCTTTCTCTTGTAGATTCATTTACACCTAATAGGTACTATACCTTCTGGTGGATCTACCAAGATCCAAACTTGGTTTGAGTGCATCGAGTCAATTTCTGACTTCATTGCCTCTAACCATTTCTCAGAGTCGATATCTGATATCACCTTGTTATAGGTTTTGGGATCATCATCATGAACTCCATTACCTATGAGGAACATTTTCTCTACTTTCTCTAAAATAGTACCTAAGTACCTCTCAGAAGGATGGAAAATCCTTTCCGATCTTCAACGTGGAGGAGGTAGTGATTGTATTGGCTCAACCTGATTTGGTTCCAAAGGGTCCTTAGCTCTTTGCTCTTAGGAGACTTTCTCCTCTAGCTTGATCTACTTTCCAATGCCGCCATCTTGAATAAATTATTTTTCAAGAAAGATGGCATGTCGACTCACAATCATATTATGATCTTCTGGAATGTAGAAATAATATCCTAATGACTCTTTAGGATATCCTATGAATCGAGCTCTAAAGAACTTAAAGTCTAACTTGTCCGCTTGTTGTCTTTTGACATGAGCTGGACAATCCTAAATTCTGAGATGACTCAGACTTGATTTCTTACTATGCCATATCTCATACGATATGATAGGAACAGTTTTAGAAGGAACCCTATTCAGTAAATATATAGCAGTTAACAAACTATGTCCCCAAAGAAAATTAGGAAGGTCTGTGAAGCTCATCATGGATCAGACCATATCTAATATGATCCAATTTCTTCATTCTAAAAGTTCATTGAGTTGAGATATTCCAGGTGGAGTCCATTGAGAGACTATGCCATTCTGCTTGAGATAGTCAAGGAATTTCCAACTAAGGTATTTACCTCCTCGATCTAATCGAAGAATCTTAATAGATTTTTTAGTTTGCTTTTCTACTTCATGTCTAAATTCTTTAAACTTTTCAAAGACTTTAGACTTATGTCTCATAAGATATACATACCCATATCGAGATAAATCATCGGTGAAGGTTATGAAGTAGACAAAATTGTCTCTAGCTGGTACATCAATTGGGCCGCACACATTAGTATGTACTAGGGCAAGTAAATCTGTGGCCCTTTCCCCATGTCCCATAAAAGAAAGTTTAGTCATTTTGCTGTGAAGACATGATTTACAAATTGGATATGACTCAAAAGTCAATGGACTCAATCATCCAATTTTCTCTAATTTATTAATCCTATCTTCTACTATAAGAACTAGTCTAAGGTGCCATAGATACCTATCGTTTGGACTATCCCTGGGTCATTTTGATTTTATGGCATTCATATTTTGCTCAATATTAAAAATAGATACATCAATATGTAACTGGTAAAGACCGTTAGTAAGAAAACCACTTGCAATTTTATTTCTTTCATAAAGAATGTTAAAATGGTCCTTAAGAAAACTAATTATATAGCCTTCTTATGCTAAACATGAAATAGAAATCAAATTCTTGCTTGCTACAAGCACATAATAACAATCCCTAAGTATTAAATCTAAACCAGATAGTAGTCGAAGAGGATAGGTTCTTACGGCCACAGCAGCAACCCTTGCTCCATTTTCAATATGTAGGATCATCTCACTATCCCTTAACCTCCTGCTATCCTCAAGATCCTGCATGAAAGTGCACAAATGAGCACTAGAATCAGAGTCAAGCACCCAACTGGATGAAGAAGAAATCGTAAGGTTAGATTCAATAACGAGCATACCTCTAGAAGGACCTACCTCCTTCTTATTCTTTAGGATGGCTAGGTATGTAGGGCAGTTCTGCTTTCAGTGACCGTCAGTGTTGCAATGAAAATATTTTTCTTTGTCAGTGGCCTTCTTCTTCGGTTCTGCCTTCTTTTTCTTTCCTCCTTACACCTGCTTTTTCACAGACTTCTTCTTCTTTCCAAAAGACTTTCTCTTGGAGGAAGTCCATTTCATAGCAACTACTAAGCCTTTAGAACCTTTCATTGAAAGCTCAGCAGTAACCAGCATGTTCATAAGCTCGGCTAGAGTATTTTGAAGTTTATCCATATGGTAGTTCATGATGAACTGCCCATATGCATCGATCAAGGATTGTAAAATTATATCATTATGTAGATCTAGGTCCAACTTCACTCCGAGCTTCTCAAGCTCTTTCAAGTCCTTGATCATCATCAGAAAATGATCTTGAACTGACTGTCCATCACGTATTTTAGCCTTGAATAGTCATTTAGTGACCTGATATTTAGCCGCATGACTTTGTTCGCCAAACATCTCTTATAGGTGAGCCAACATTTGGCGGGCAGTCTTGATATCTTTATATTAGCGCTGAAGCTCATCATACATCGAGCCCAACATGTAGTATCGAGCCTTGTTATCTTTATCCATCCACTTATCAAGAGACGCTCTTTGTTCAGTGGATGGACGAGCTGGTAAGATGGGGAGATCCTGGTCCAATACATGAGTTAACTTCTTGGAACCCAAAATAATTTTAAAGTTTTGGAGCTAATCCTTGTAATTGGGTTCAATCAGTCTATGGGTGTCTAGGATACGTGCTAGTGGGTTGGATGCAGATATTTTGCTTTTCCTGTTGAGAGTCAAAGTTTCTAGTCAGATATTGTAATTAAAGTTTGATCAATTTATTTAGTATTTTAATTTTTAAATAAATTAGCTCCCACTATTTTCTTGGATTTCTACACTTCCTCTGTAGAGATGCAAAAATCTTCATGATTATAGATTTCTAATGGGTGGTGCAGTCCCACCAACTGACTCATCACCTCACCTAACAATTATTGATGATGAATTAGCCAATGAGTGGATAACTCTTATCCAATGATTCTCTAATTATGGTGTACCCAAACTTGATCTCTAATTCATAAATCTCACCGTGCTTGGAATATTGATCCACTCCTTAGTTAAGTCAGACCAACCATCTGTACAGATTGGATTCGTAATTAGGTCTCTCACCATATCCAGAATATTGAGTCCAATTTATCCTCCAGCCCATAGCATCCAATGCTTAATAGACATGGTTGCATCTTCTCGGTGCAACTGAACCACTGTGATCAGTCGAGAACAATCAACCCCGGAAAGGACCTGCATATCTACAATGGTGGAAGATCTTAGACTTAATCTTTTTTTAGAGAGATTTGATTTAAGTCTCTTTAAACTTGACTTACAATAGCCATAATAATTATGACTAACCTAGTGGCATGGGTTAGCTCGGATTGTTAACCACCTTAGATCAGGGCTGGATCGACAAATATGGCTAGATAAGTGAGATCGGTGGAAGGGATATGCCATTAACTTGACAAGAATGCATTCGAGTCGAGTAGCTCCTAATTAAAAATCAGTTGGTCGTATTTGCCAGACTTACCTTAGATACTAAATTATTGAGCCAGAACCAATCAGGTTAGCCTACAATCTAGATTCTAACCACTAAGCCTAATTAGGTCTTAGCTTGATCAATCACTCATGTGATTCAATCTTGATCCAGACTTAATCCTATTAGGCTGATCAATTTAAGCACTCTTGATCCCATCTAACCAACTCTTGATTCGGTTTGATCAATCGCTAGACCTAATTGAGCTATCCAAGTCCGAACCCAATTTTATGAATATATCTTAAATATGAAAATTCTTAATTTTTAGATTTAATATATTTTATGATCTTAATTCTTAATTAAGTTTAGGGTTCATAAATAAAATATATAAATAAAATCCTAGGATTTTAGGATCTAGGGTTTTGTCAAAAATATGTTTTAGATTTTTGATTAAGGACGAACGTGCAGCACCCCTACACATCATAAGAACATTTTATCGAATAGGAGAAGAGGGCATTTAAATCCTACTTTATTCTTATGACCGAACGGTCAAGAAGAACGCCTTAATCAGAAATATGAAAACTACAAAACTAGTTAGATCTACATCATATATCTCATATATAAAAATTAATCTAACTATAAACATATTTTGCATACATCTTCATGTATCATATCATGCATATTTTTAGATCTAAATTATCTCATAATTATCTAAAAAATTAAATTTAAATTGATCATATCAAATTAAAATCTATTCTAGATAATTATGTAGAACTATTCTACAACTAGTCTAAACATGCATTCATCATATCTCATATGAACAAAAATTAAATAATTTTATTTTTTATTTTTTAGATCTTATTATTATATTTATAATATTAAAAAATAGTAAGTAAATAGATCTAAAAATTATAACTTAATTAAATTAAATTATAATCATGCTAGACTACACATAGAATAATTCTATTTTACAACTAATCATGCATCTTGTACAACATAGATCTAAATTATTTAATTTTTAATTTTTTAAATTTTAGATCTAATTATATCTCATGTGATATTTAAAATTGTTTAATTATTAGATTTAATTAAAATAAAATTAGATCTAATAAAAAATGCAACCTGGCTTTGATACCAGTTGAAGAAAAAATCTAGTTTTTCGGATTAGGTTTGTTCAAATCTGATTGGATCAAGAGAGATATTTCAAAAATTTTTCTCTTAAATTTAGATTAGATTTGAAACTTTCTAGATCTAATATTATTAATCAAATAAAATAAAATAAAATAAAAAATAAATTAAATCTAATTTAATTTACCTTATTGAGGGTAATCTGATTATCCTATGATGATCCTGATGTCTGCCTAAGGTTCTAGATCTAGCCACGTAAGTGCCTGGCCTCTATCGGTATCCACTCAGATAGGGTCTGAAGATCATTTCTTTTATCGCCTCTCCATAAATCAGATCTAGATCTAATTTTGAGGATCTTCAGAACTCCTTTTGAAGATGTGAGTTGTCTCTTGCAGCAGTGCTGCCTTCTTCCTTTTCCTGTTGCCTTTCTCTTGCTTGGATCATACCAAACTAAAGCCCAAAAATTCTTAGGCATGGGTAGGAGAGAGAAGACCTGAAGATGGCATGGAGGAGGGAGAGGGTTAGCCTTGTGGCATGGGCAATGGATCAAGCTTCTTTGATCTTAGCGCAGACAGGGTTTTTATAGATCTTGTTGCACCATACAGTGCCACATCATCCTAACCAATCATAGCCTTTTGTGCAATCAGATCTAAATCTAATTGATGGGATGACATCATCTGATTCAATCAGATGAGAGCCCCTCTGAATGATCCTTAGATGGTACCAAGACTGATCAATATAAGTCTTTGGTGCCACCTAGGTGGAGTCCCCGAAATAACCTGGAGTCCCATCTGTATGGGACTCCAGGCGTCATTATCTTTGGGCGCATGCCTCCCTAGGTGTGCGCCCCCTCCCTTTCCACTTTTAAGTAGGGGGACAAATCTCTATCTGCTCTTCTATAGGTGCATGACACATGGGTAGATGTCTAAGTGTCAAAGGTCAATGTTTGACCAAATGTTTGAAACAGGATTTTGCAGGTGATGAAAAATGGTAGGTGTTGTCTCAAATTTATCTCATAAATTAAGACAATCCTTTTCTGACCTGGACAAGCTCCAATCAGACCAAGTAAAGGTACCTAAGTGAGCCAAGACATATTTGGCTCAGTCGAGATAAACTTTAATGATAATTAAAGGAGAACATTAGGCTCAATCGTATGCTAGCTCGATTTCCTTGAACCTAATTGAATCTAATTTAAATCAATTAAACTGGGTTAGTCTAATTGATGATATCTAGGTTGAAACCCTTATTTGTGTGACCCTATTAGGTTCAGTTCCATATGGTAATGAGATATGTCATGATTTCTATTATCGACATCATCGAAACACCTTCCAATGGATCAAAACTTTTTTTGATTCAGACAACTAGTATGATTGATCATCTAAATTATTGTAATTGCTCTCAAAATTCACCAGTGACACCTAGCAGCATATAGTGACAACCCATCAGAACTAAAAATGAACCTCTCGATGCAGTTACCTGTGTGATTAAGTTCTTCTATCTTGAGTTCTGACTGGATTAGGGTTAAGGTAATCTTGTCAAACCCTAATATCCATCATATGATTAATCATTCGATTCAAGTCCAATGTGAAAACCTTAATAGAAACTCTTTCTATTATTTCACTCTGCCATGGCCATGGGCTTATGGACTTGATTCTCATGATCATCATAGGGCTTCTCCTCATCTACCGAGGTAAATAGATCCTCTATTAGTGTAATCCAATTCCTACAATGAACATGCTATAGCCAATATACACCTCAGGATTTTGAATGGCTAGAAGATCAAGTTATGGTGTAGTCAAACTATAACACCCTCAAGGTGAACTATCGATGCACCTCAGGTCAAGGAACTAGACACACAACTATAACTTCAAGGCAGTCATCGATGAGAAGGTAGACTTCCTAATGACTGCTCGAGGTGGTCACGCTTAGTGCCCTTGTTCTCTAACAAGTACCTATACTCTCCCTCTGGTGTCTCTACACCATAGACTCAAGACTCATCTACTATAAATAAGTGATTGCATACCAACCTTTCGGATCAATCACCATCCTCATGATGATCCTACGGTCAGCAGCATTTTATGAGTTAATAATGAAAATTCATGTCTTAAATTTTCAACTCTTGAAAATAAGAACTATCATTGCCATTAACTCGAGGGATGTATCATAGACACTAGTCAAAATTATAAGTTTGCCCTTAGAAGTGTATAACAAGTGTTAGCCAATTCTGACTTCTAGGGCACACATATCTAACATTCTGAGAGTGTCTCACATCTAGAACCTCTTCTCTTCCTCCTCTTTAGAAGAGTCCAATCTAGAAGAAAGGAGGCATCTGAATAATGGTCGAAGAAAGATCAGCGTAGTACTAGCATACTATGCTGATTTCTAGCATCTGAATTTTTGATCGTGATTATGGGCTCGTGTGGATGACTCCTAGAGGTCGGACGTATGTATGGCTTGCAACTTTATCCTCAAGCCCAGATCAGTGAGTTAGAATATCTAACTCGCTCAGGTAATAGATTTGATCTATTATTTTTTTCATACATGCATGAGATGTAAATTAGATCTAAGTTGATGTGATCAATTATTTCTTCTTATTTATTTTTTATTTTAGATTTAAATATCATGCAATAATTATATAATATGATCTGAGATCTAGGGATTATCTGATATTTAAAATTAATTAGATTAATTTTGAATCTTCCACTACTGATCTAAAAAAAATTTCAAGATCTAGTCCTAAAATTCTAGATCTAATTTCTACACATTTGGCCTCTACAAGTTATCCATACGAGCTCTCGATTGCTGATCAGAAGTTCGATACCTAAAAATCAGTACAGTTTGCTAGAACTGTGCTGATCCTTCTTCGATGGTTGATCTAGATCTTTCTTATTTTGAAACTTGGATCATTCAATTTTTAGAAGATGTGGAAGATGATTTTGGACTTGAGACACCTCCCAAAATTATAAAAAGAATGGAGAAATAGATGAAAGAAAATCCTAGAAGAAGACCCTCTTCTTCTTCTTCTCTTTTTCTCTCACCAAAGCACCTTGATTGGTGTCCTTATAATTCCCACGCCTAAACCTCTCTATGCCCAACCTCACCATGCTCAAAGACCTCTCTCTTAGATCTATAATCTTAAAAAAAATTAGGTTAAAAATCTTTTTATATTAAGAGATATCGAGGAGTCCTTATCTAGGTCATATACCTAGTCAAGAGACCTCCAAATTGGGCTAGACTTGGGGTGCCCAACACCTGGGCATCCCCACCTTCTTTTTGGACATGGACCACCTGATGTTTGGCACATTAAAATTTTTTATTTTTCATAAAAATTTTAGAGAAAAATCAAGAGTTTAGGCACCATACATGGATAAGAATTTTGGTTGCAACAAACTCCATCAAATAGAGTTTGAAATTAAAATAACTAATTTATTTTGACTTGGTCCTCACCCAAATATCATGTAAGAAGTATATGGAACATGGGGATGCATGTCCTCTCTCTAAAAAAGAGAGATTTCATAAAAAAATTAAATAAAATTTCATGGAGAGTGCATGGAGATTGAATGGCGCAAGGATTTGGGAGTCCTAGTGAGTCCTAGTCTCACTAGGACTCCTAATTTGACTTGATCCTACTTGATCCTTGGATCAAATTAAATTAGGATTTATTTAATCCAATTAGATTAGATCTTAGTCCAACTAATAACCTTATTAAATTAGATTAAATTAGATTTAATTTTGATTTAATTTTTAATCAAATTAGAGATTAGGTTCAGTTCAGTCCTAATTTAACTGGGACTAGTTCTTCCTTGCAATTGACTCATCCAACAAACTAATTGGACTTAATTCAATAAAGTCCAAACTAAATCTAATTAAATTATATTTAATTAAACTTAATCTCAGTCCTCTGGTTTAATTAAATTATGCTAATTAGCAATCAAATTGCTAATCGATCCTCCTGCAATACTTGCACTAGATTAAACATCAATCATATTGATTGTTTAAACGTAGAACATTTCTTAATCATTGATCAACCATCCGATCAGGTCGTGACCTCTTATGTGTGTGATCTCATAGATCTATACCTAAGTTGATAGTATAGAAACTAATTTTTATACCAATCAAAGTGACCATCTAGCAATGGTATCCAATGGTCAGATAGGTCGAATGTGTAGAACAACATCCTTAAAACCCATATGGATATAGTTTCTGTATAATTCATCCTCTTGACCAAAATGCTCATAGGACACCTCAAAGTTTAACTGTCAACCCCAATTAGGTCATCCATATTATATTTCAAAAAATTAAATCCATCTTATGGATTAGTCTATGACTTTACAAGTACTTAACTGTGCTCAGAAATCTTTGATTACTGAATTAGAAATTTAGTTAGTCTAGTACCAAAGCACAGTGAGTTGTTTGCAAGCCACTATGGTGATCTCAGGTCTAAGGAACACTTACACATATATCCCATCAGAGCAATTCTCGATAGCAAAATGCTCTGAAGTTGGTCATGTGCAGTGATGTTGTACCCATATATCTTACTTGTATGCCATATCAGTATCTCCATACTTCTTAGTTAAGAGAACAACCAACCTATATGGCATATAATGACCTATGCTCGATAAATACTATCATCCTAATTAATAGCATTTCATTTGATCGTGAACTATTTTAGGACTAATTGATAAATCCTTTCTTTATCGAAACTAAATAGTCCTAAGGACTTCATCACAATAATGGAGTTCATTAGAAGATGTAGACTTTATAATGAAAATATCAAAATATAAATTTAATTCATTAATAAATTAATTATAACTATAAGATAGCACAACCATCAATGGACTAATGATTGACTTTAGGACACATTTTTCAATAACTCTGACTTATTCTAAAGCCAGTCGGTATAGTGTTTAATATACATCTTCGACTTGTAGTCGTCGAACTCCTTTATCATCAGGGCTTTAGTGAAGGGATCGGCCAAGTTCATCTTTCCATCGATCTTCTGAAGGTCGACATCGCCTCGATCCATGATCTTCCAGACCAAGTGGTAGCAGTGCAATATGTGTTTCATTCGCTGGTGTGCTTTTGATTCTTTTGTCTGAGCAATGGCACCAGTACTGTCATAGTGGAGCAGGACTGGTCCATTAAGGAAGGATGCTACTCCGAGCTCGGTGATGAATTTTCTCCGCCACACAACTTTTTTTATGGCATCTGATGCTGTGATGTACTCTGCTTCACAAATAGAGTCTGCCATAGTATATTGCATGAAACACTTCTAGCAAACAGCTCCACCATTTAGGATAAAGACATAATCCAACATGCTTCTACTATCATCATGGTCAGATTGAAAGCTGGAGTCTATAAGCTCCTTAAGTTTCAGATCTGACTCTCTATAAACCAACCATTGGTCTTTTGTATTTTTTAAATACTTAAGGATGGATTTAATCACTTTCCAGTGGTTTTCTCCTAAATCAGATTGGTATCTACTCACTACTCCTAGTAAGTATGCCACATCTGGTCACATACATGTTATGACGTATATGATAGATCCCACTATCGAAGCATATGAAACTCTACTCATACACTTTCTCTCTCTCTCTTCAGAAGTTGTCGAACAATCCTTCTTAGAGAGAGAAATTTCATGGTCTATCGAAAGATAGCCTTTCTTAGAATTCTCTATGCTGAACCTCTTCAGTATAATTTCTATGCACATGGACTGGGATAACTCAAGCATCCTCTTAGATCTATTCTTATAGATCTTCATCCCTAGGATATAGGATGCTTCACCCAAGTCTTTCATGGAGAACTAAGATGACAACCAAATCTTTATTTCTTATAGTGCGGGGATGTCATTTTCGATGAAGAGAGTGTCATCTACATACAAGACAAGAAATATCAATTTCAGACCATTCGTCCACTTGTAAATATAGGGCTCTTCTCCGTTCTTAATGAAGCCATACATTTTGATCACCTTATCAAAATGCATGATCCAACTTCGAGATGCTTGCTTCAATCCATAAATGGATCTCTGAAGCTTGCATACTTTGGACTCATCTGTAGATATGAACCCCTCAGATTGTATCATATATACTTCTTCAGTCTGCTTTTCATTCAGGAAAGCTATCTTTACATCCTTCTACCAGATCTTATAGTCTAGATGGGCAACTATAGCAAGCATTATTCAAATAAATTTTAACATTGCCATAGGAAAGAACATCACATCATAGTCAATACCATAATGTTGACGATATCCCTTGACAACCAGACAGGCTTATAGGTCTCCACCTTTTCCTCTATGTCCCTCTTTCTTTTGAAGACCCACTTACACCCAATGGATTTAACCCCTTTGGATGGGTCAACCAATGTCCATACATTGTTAACCTTCATAGACTCCACTTTGAATTTCATGGTCTCAAGCCATTTCTTGGAATCAAGCCTCTACATTATTATGGTATCAACTCGCTCTGATACCAAACTATTGGGATATTAGCTACTCTAATACCGCTTGTTAAGGATCTGGTACCTAATTATTATAGTAGAAAGAAGAAAAAAATAAAATAAGAAAATAATCAAGTACATGGATCAATCTAAAGGTTCGTCTCTATGGGACATGCAAAGCTTCACTATGAAAGAGAAAAATAGGAACAAGAGGAGAACACCAACTCTGAACTCACCGTGCACAAATCTCTCTCAACTAGAAGCTATCCTCATAAAAGCTCTCTTAAAATTTTAAGAAGTCCCGTAGAAGCTATAAGATGCTCTATCCTCACAACCTTTTCGTCGGATGCTATACACCTATTGCTTCTCTCTCTCACGAGCTACACGTACTCGACGCTCTACCAAACTCCTCTCGATGATTGTCTGAGCCTCTCTACATGCCTCTCATACCACATGCATCATTTTTTTTTGCTCCACAATATCTCAATCCTTTAAATAGGATGAGAATTCTCTTCTCAGTAATTCACAAGTCCTAATAGGGCTTGTTCTCCTAATATGAGTCGAACATATCCTTGATGGAGTCTTGGAATATTTTCTAACCTTCAGATCATGAATGCAACCCTCCATGATCACTGGCTCCTATGGTCCATGCGCAACTCCCGTAGACCCCTTGGATTAATCATAATTTGAGTCCAAATAGAAAAAATTCCATTGTGTTCTGCTCACCTCCATCGAGTCAGCTTGATCAGGGGTCGAGCTAGCTCAACTGCATCTCACCCAGACTCCTACTATTTGTCTGCTTGAGAGAGCTAGCTCGGCTATGGTTCAAGCTAGCTCGATCTCAATCCAAGCCGACTCGATCGTGTATTAGAGCCAGCCTAACAGCTGTGCTAAAAACTAATTCTCTTCTTACTGTGGGTCGAATTTGAGGTGTCAAATCCTAACAATCTTCATCTTGACTTGACATTCGACCTCCACCTGACTTTGAGAGCTTGTGATCCATCTCACCCCCATGTCCCGGGGCATGCCTGATCATGGATGGGCAAATGGGGGAGTCGAGCCAGGCCACTCGATTCCACCTCTGTCATGGGCTATCTCCACTTTGACCAAAGACTTACTCGGAGAATTCTTTGTGAGCTCAGAAGTGGCACTCTCAAGTCTTGAAAATATGAGAAGACTAGTCATGGAAAGATGGAAGTGAGCTGGAAGACAAATTAGCTCTCCTAGCAAAGTTCAAAAATTGGGTCAACTCACCCTAAGACTAAGCCGGCTAAGTTGAAAACTAGATCGGCTTAGTCCCCCAACTTAGCTGGCATAGTCCAAGATTGGGTCGACTAGGTCTCAGAAGAAAATTTAGATAGAAAGTAGCATTTTTAGACTATTGGCATGGTACACAATTAGGTCAGCTCAGTCCTAGACTGAGCCGAACTAGTCGTAGGTTAGTCGACTCAGTCTAAAACTAGGCTGACTCAATTTTTGTGAATTATTATTTTATGTACGTGGGTTGTTTGGATTTGGAGAGTTTTTCTATGAGCTTGAGCTTGATCCTTTTTAAAGTATGTATACTGAAAATAGATCAAGATTGTTAGAGTATTGAAATATACTAAATAAAAAGCTTTTTTCTTTTGAAAATTTCTTCTTTTCTTCTTCTCTATTTTTTGAATTATTTGATCATGCTTTCACATTAAATCTCTGAGAAGTACTTTCTTATTGCTTGGCTAATCATCGACGGCCACGTCGATCCATGTGGGAAGAGTGCGCATTTCTGACATTTGGTATCAGAGTGGTGTTGTATGGAAGAAAGAAAGATACCTAGGATTTACTACATCTAGGATCTATTGCATTAGGTTTTATCCTAAAACTTTTAGTTTATTTTATGGTTGACTCTAGATTGAGGTGGGATTATTTACATAGAGGAACAATGATATAGAAGTTTGGAAAGATGATCTAGGGCTAGTTAGATCTTTTTTGAATGATAGTTTTGTTAGTGTGTGAGATCATGAAGGGTGTTAGGAATCTATTCTTGACTTGTTTGAAGTCATGGGATCAAGTGGATTCAAGATGGATTTTGAGAAGTTCGATGGCAAAGGAAACTTTATTCTATGGCAGCAAAGAGTAAGGGACTTGTTGGTTCGGTAGAGGATCTACAAGATCTTAACAAAAGAAAGGTCAAAAAAGATCAATGCTGAGGATTGAAAAAAGTTAGAAAAAATTGCTTTTAGCATAATCCGAATGTGCTTGGTCGATCAGATTTTGCCCGAGGTTTGCATAGAAACTATGGTAAAGGGGCTCTAGGAGAGACTGAAAAATACATACATGGAGAAGAACATGACGAATAAGCTATAATTGAAGAAACAATTGTATAGTCTGAGGATGCTTGAAGGTGGAGATCTTGTTGCATATATCCAAAGGTTCAATCAGGTGTGTTCTGAAGTGATGAGTTTGGATGTGAAGATCAACAAAGATCGGAGATTGCTGCTATTATGTTCTCTCCCAGATTCATATGATGGTCTCATAATAATTAGTTTATGGAAAAAAGATCCTAAACTATGAAGAGGTTGTTGGTATGCTCAGATCAACGCAGCAAAGAAAAAAGATTTGTAAGGAAGATCCTAAGTCTGAGATCTTGGCTGTGAACGAAAGATAGGAAAAATCAAATGAGAAGATAAGAGAAAAATCCAAGGATAGGTCAAAATCTCACGATCAGAGGAAGATGACATTGAAATATTATAAATGTCATCAGCCTGGACACCTGAGGAGAGATTGTCCCCTTTTGAGATCAAAAAAAAGGAAGGCCAGCAAGAAAGATGATACAGCTTCTATGAGCATTGGAGAAGATCTGCTAGTTATATCAGATGGATCCATAAAGTACGATACTATATGGATATTGAATTCAGCATGCTCACACCACTATACTTCTCATCGAAAGTGGTTTGCTACCTACTAGAAAATCGATGGTGGAAGTGTCAGTCTTGGAGATGATTATCCATGCAAAGTAGCTAGAATTGGCTATATCAGGATGAGGATGCACGATGGGATCATTCGTACATTATCAAATATCAGGCATGTACCAGAGTTGAAAAAGAATTTGATTTCTTTAGGCTACTTGAAGGAGAAAGGTTATGCTTTTAGTAGCCAGGCTGGGAGTGGATGTCTGAAAATTTTTAAGGAAGCTTTGGTGGTGATGAGAGGTAGAAGACTGAGCAACAATTTTTACAGAATGGAAGGCTCAGTGGTAAATGATAGTGCAGAGGTGCTAGTAGCGACATAGGAGTAGAAGATTTTATATCAGCTATGGCACTATCGGATGGATCATATGAGTGACGTGGGCTCACCGAACTAAGTAGAAGAGACATGATCCCAGACCTGAAGAAGGAGGGCATAAATTTTTATGAGTCGTGCATGTTTGGCAAATAGCATAGGATGAAGTTTGCCAGAAGTACCAAACATAGCGAGAGAATGCTGGATTTAGTGCACTCGGATGTGTGGGGACCAGCTCCTGTATCAACTAGAGGTGGGGCAAAATACTTTGTCACTTTCATTGATGATTTCTCAAGAAAGGTGTGGGTTTATTTGATAAAAAAAAATCAGAGGTGTTTGCCCAGTTCAGAGCCTAGAGAGCTGAAGTAGAGAAGGAGTCAGGAAGATAGATGAAGTGTCTGAGATCGGACAATGGAGGAGAGTATACTAGCCTGGAGTTCAAGAGGTATTATGAGGAAAATGGCATTAAACGTCATTACACGATGAAGATGACTCCCTAGCAGAATGGTATCACGAAAAGGATGAATCGAACATTGAACGAGAAGGCACAGAGTTTGAGGCTACAGACATCACTCCCAAAGTTCTTTTGGGGTGATGCTCTAATTTTTTCTTATTTTTTTGTGAATAGATCCCCTCATCATAAGCTGAATGAAGGTATTTTAGAGGAGGTCTGAAGTGGAAAGAAGGTGGAGCTTGGCCATCTAAAAGTCTTCGGTTGTACAGTCTATGCACATATGGAAGCAATCGAGAGGAGCAAATTGGATCCAAAATCTCAAAAGATGACATTCATAAGGTATCCATAAGAAGTCAAGGGGTACCTACTGTAGGACTCTCAGGCATAGAAGTCAGTGATCAGTGGGCATGTTATCTTTGATGAGAAGAGCATCTTGAGGAGGTCTGGGATAGATGGAACTGAAGAAATAGAGGTGAACAATGGTGGCTAGTCAGAGAATGATGGCATGCAGGTTACATCCACTTATAGGAGTATTCCTGTTGAGGTGGAGCTAGGCAGAAAAGTATTATCTCAGATTGAAAATCAGCATGGAGGGTCAGTAGCTCAGATAGATGTGCAAGAGCATTCGTAGACGTCAGGCAGAGATGTTCCAGTGAAAGTGACTTTGCACAAGCCCCAACGTACTATTAGAAGGTCAATCAGATATGGCATTGATGAGGTTATCTCCTATGCACTCATCACTGCTAATAGAGATCCAGAGAATTATGCAGAGGCTATGGAGAGTGAGAATCATGATTCATGGATACAGGCCATGATGGAGGAGATGAAATCACTTGAGAAGAATCAGACATGGCAGCTGGTGGATCTTCCAGAGGGTGCTCGACCTATTGGCTCAAAGTGGGTGTTCACAAAGAAAGAAGTACCTTCAAAACAAGATGGAGTCAAATTCAAAGCAAGGCTGGTAGCAAAGGGATACTCACAAAGGGAAGGAATTGACTACACAAAAATTTTTCTTCTGTGGTGCATCATACATCTATTCGAGTTTTGCTATCACTGATGGCACAGCATAACATGGAATTGAAATAGATGGACATAAAGATGGCCTTCCTTCATGGAACTTTGGAGGAAAGAATCTACATGAAGTAGCCAGATGGTTTTATGGAGATGGAACAGGAAGAAAAGGTGTGTTTACTCAGGAAGTCTTTGTATGGCTTAAAATAATCTCCTCGTCAGTGGTATTGAAGGTTTGATAGCTTTGTCTTGAGCCTAGGTTTCAGCAGATGTGAACATGATTATTATATCTACGTCAAGGATGTAGATGAGGAGGATGTCTTGTACCTATTATTGTATGTAGATGATATGCTCATAGCCAGTAGAAGCATGGATGCTATGAAAAGATTGAAAATAGCATTATCATCTGAATTTGAGATGAAGGATTTGGATCCAGCTGAGAAAATTCTTGGAATGGAAATTTGCAGAGATAGGTGCAAAGAAGTGCTCCATTTATCATAAGGAAAGTATGTCCAGAAGGTTCTGCAGAGGTTTGGGATGGAGAAGGCCAAACCTATAGAGACATCATTGTTGAGCCATATGCCTCTCTCCAAGTTACAGAGCCTCTAGTCAGAAGAGGAGAGAGAGTACATGAAATAAGTTTCTTATGCAAATATTGTAGGCAGTGTGATGTACACTATGGTATGCTATAGACTAGATATAGCACATGCAGTGAGCACAGTTAGTAGATACATGGCTAACCCTGGGAAGGAACA
This sequence comes from Cocos nucifera, assembly GCA_006176705.1. Taxonomy (NCBI): domain Eukaryota; kingdom Viridiplantae; phylum Streptophyta; class Magnoliopsida; order Arecales; family Arecaceae; genus Cocos; species Cocos nucifera. Next base: position 365,121 of record QRFJ01000305.1, read on the forward strand.
CTGGAAAGCATTGAAATGGATGTTGAGATATTTACATGGAACAAGGGATTATGGTTTGGTATTTCATGGGTAGCTAGAAGGATTTAGCAAATAATCTGTGAAGATGGGTGAAGGTTCAAATCCTCTGGAAGGATTTGTTGATGCAAATTATACTGGTGATCTTGATACATGGAGGTTTACTACTAAATACCTCTTCTATGTATATGATGGACCGGTGTCTTGGAGATCAATCCTTCAGTCAATCATGGTCTTGTCTACCATAGAGGTCGAGTACATTGAGATAATGGAGGCTGCAAAGAAAGCCCTTTGGCTTAGGAGGCTGATTGATGAGTTGGGGGTGGAGCAGAGCAAGGTTACACTATTCAATGATAGTCATAGTGCTTTGCTGTTGGCATAGAACCCAGTCTATCATGCACGCACAAAGCATATAGACATGAGGTACCATAGGATTAGAGAGCTAGTGAAGGAAGGTGAAGTGGAATTGATGAAGATCCATACCAACAAGAATCAATCTGATGCACTCACAAAGATACTCTCCAGTGATAGCTTTCAGAGATGTGTAGCACGGATGGATCTATTGAGAAGAGATGAGTTCACAAGGATTTGGAAGCACCAAGGTAGAGAATGTGAGCTCAAAAATAGCACTCCCAAGTCTTGAAAATATGAGAAGACATGTCATGGAAAGACGGGAGCGAGCCGAAAGAGAAATCAGCTCTTCTAGCAAAATTCAGAAACTAGGCCAACTCATCCTGAGACTGAGTCGGCTAAGTTGAGAACTAGGCTGGCTCAGTCTAGGACTGGGTCGGCTAGGTCTCAGAGGAAAATTTAGATAGAAAGCAGTATTTTTGGAGTGCTGACAAGGTACACAACTGGGTCGACTCAATCTAGGATGGAGCCGACCCAGTCGTAAGTTAACCGACTCAGTCTGAAACTAGGCCAGCTCAGTTTTCGTGGGTTATTATTTTGTGTACGTGGTTGTTTGGATTTGGAGAGTTTTTCTATGAGCTTGGGCTTGACCCTTTGTAAAGTATATATATTGAAAATAGGTCAAGGTTGTTAGAGTGCTGAAATATACTAAATAAAAAGCTCTTTTCTATTGAAAATCTCTTCTTCTTTATTTGTTGAATTATTTGATTGTGCTTCCACATTAAATCTCTGAGAAGTACTTTTTTGTTACTTGGCAAATCATCGACGGCCATATCGATCCATGTGAGAAGAGTGCGCATTTTCGACATTCTCCTGTGGCAATAGGAACTTCACTCTACGACATCACCTCTCATCCTTTCGAGTCTTCCATCTTGTTTCTGATCCATCTCCACCTGGAGCTCCATATTGCACTGGGCTCCCTCTAGCTCCTGAACCTCCACCTCGCACTAGGCTTCCTACCAGATAGTAATGTCCTCTTGTCTTCTTCTTTTCCTCCAATATCATCCTATCGCCGTGCATGACCTTCATGATTCCATCACCAGCTATCCACTTATAGCCATTTAAAATTAGTCTGCTCAGTGAGATAAGATTTTGCCTAAAATTGGATATATATCGAACCTTCCTCAATCTCCTCATTACACCATCATGTGTCTTCTAGCTGACCATCTCGATGCCTCTAATTGCATAGCTCGATCCATCCGATAGATAAATAGTACCATCACTACTCTCCAAAAAGTCAAACTGCTTCTTTCTGCAACAAATATGATATGTACATGCAGAATCAAAAATTCACTATTGAAAAGAACTAGATACCTCGTCAGATATCTACAAGATATCATCCTCTGACTCGCTACTGGCCATCGCTATAGTAGCACTCATCCGATCCTTGAGTTGTGGGCAATCCTTGACTCGATGTTCCAACTCATCGCACCTATAGCATATGATCTTGCAAGGATCCCTCATCTTGAACCTAGATCATCCTCCTCGTGATCCTTTATTGCTCTGTCTATTGCCTCTTGCTTCTCTAGAAACCATCAAAGTTGAGCTACCGCCATCTGAGCTCGAAGCTGGGTTCTCTCTCCTGAGAACCTTATTCTGGAGGATCGCTATGGTGACCTCGTTCATTTTGATGGTGCTCTTTTTCACTAGAAGAGCAGTCTCCAAGAACTCATACGAAGAGGGAAGCAATGCTAGCAAGACCAACGTCCTAGTCTTCTCCTCAACTTTTTCACCAACACTGAGGAGGTCGGTGAGGATCTTCAAAAAATTGGTTAGATGCTTCTGCACGCTCTAGCCTTCATCAATCTATAGCTGATAGAACTGCCTCCAAAAAATTAGCATGTTGGTGAGCGACTTCGCCATATACAACTCCTCGAGCTTCAACCATAACACCATCGAAAAAGTCTCATCAAATACATGGATCACCACATCATTTGCTAGGTACAAGTGGATCATGCTCACTGCCTGCATCTAGATCCGCTTCAAATCCTTTACCTCTATGATGGCTGCAATCTCATCATATAAGAAAGTATCGATCAACCCATGTTGGATGAGGACATCCTTTACCCTTGCCTGCCATAAGAAGAAATTATCCTTTCTATCGAACCTATTGAGCTTCACCTTGATTATGCTTATCTTCTTCATATTCTTCACTCTATCCACTACTATAATCTATGCTCCGATACTATCTAGCTCTGATACCAATTATTGTGGTATCAACTCGCTCTGATGCCAAACTATTCGGATATCAGCCACTATGATACCGCTTGTTAAGGATCTAGTATCAAATTATTATGATAGAAAGAAGAAAGATATAAAATAAAAAAATAATCAAGTACATGGATCAGACTAAAGGCTCACCTCCACGAGGTATGCAAAGCTTCACTATGAAAGAGAAAGTAGGTACAAGAGGAGAACACTCACTCTCAACTCACTGTACATAAATCTCTCTCAACTAGAAGCTACCCTCATAAAAATTCTCTCAAAATTCTAAGAAGACCCATAGAAGCTACAAGACGCTCTACCCTTACAGCCTTCTCATCGGATCCTATGCACCTATTGCTTCTTTCTCTCATGGGCTGCATGTACTCGACACTCTGCCAAGCTCCTCTCGATAGCTACCTGAGCCTCTCTACATGCCTCTCATGCCATACGTGCTATCATTTTTTTCTCCACAGCATCTTAGCCCTTTAAATAGGATGAGAATCCTCTTCTCAGTAGTTCACAAGAGTCCTGATAGGGCTTGTTCTCCTAATATTAGTCGAACATGCTCTTGATGGAGTCTTGGAATATTTTTCGACCTTTAAATCATGATCATAATTCTTCATGGCCATTGGATCTTATGATCCACGTGCAACTCTCGTAGACCCTTTAAATTAATCACAATCCAAGTCCAAATAAAAAAAATTCTATCGTATTCTATTTATGAGGATTTGTGCTGCTCCCAAGAGCTCTTGGGTTTTAGAGATGCCCACAGGTTGCAGAGATATCTGAGATAGCTTTGAAGGGATCTACGGAGCATGGAGGGTTCGAAGGGGCAGCGATAGTGTTTGAGGTGCAATGGCAGGCTCAGCAGTGCAGCGTTGAGTCGTTGGCCTTGAGGAACTCGATGATAGAGTCAGCTTCTATGGCATTAGATGGACTTCGGATATAGGTGGAGCTCCGTAGTGGTGGCTTCACAAATGGAGAGAAAATTTGACATGAGTTCAGAGCGTTGGTGATGCACAGTTCTAGATGGAGCGGCAATATAGTATTAGAGCCAGGTTTTAGAGTCTGATTGTGCATGAAAAGAGTCAGGTTTCAAAGCCTAATGGTGCATGGAAAGAGCCAAATTTTAGAGCCTGATGGTGCATGGAAGAAGCCAAGTTTAAGAGCCCGATGGTGCGTGGAAGAAGCTAGATTTCAGAGCTTGATAATGCATGGAAGGGAAGGAGAAGTTATACAAGGTGAAATCATAAATCTGCACAAGGATTCCATGGTATGTCTCAAATCTACCTTGTTATTGCTGTGGTTTGGCCAACCAGGAGCAGCGGATTGAAGGTGGAGGTTGAGAGGATTAACAAAAAGGAATTTTCTAAAGATGGAAGGATTTGGTGCATGATTTGCTGATCGATCTTGGTGGAAAGGTTGGGATGTATGATGGTTATATGACAGGCAGAGAGCGCTAGAGTGCTGCAGTAGCGCTTCCCTGAAGATGCAGGGTTGAGAGAGGCTCGACGATACAGCAATCGAGGAATGTATCTCAGTAGAGAGCATCAAGGTTCTCTAGAAAGATGGATAGTGTGGGACTATTGAAGAGTAGTTTTCCAAGGGATAATGATCAAAGAAAGGCTGAAGAAGCGACTATACATCCTTTAGTGTCAGGAAGGTGGGAAAGTAGTCGAAGATGTATTCAGCAGTTCGATCAGAGCATGGATTTACAGAATCTTGGGAGTGATGGAGATGGATGATCCATGGAAGTCCAGTAGGTCAGGGCTAGACGGCTGTAGCGCGGCGTAGAGATGAGTTAGGGAGTGCTGGAGTGCTGCAGTAGCACTTTTTTGGAGGCATGGGACTGAGAGAGGCTCGATGGTATGGCAGTCGAGGAGTGTATCTCAGTAGAGAGTGTCAGTGGTATCTCAGAGAGACTAGATGTAGGTCTCAGAAAGAGTCAGGGGATCTCAGAGAGCGCTAGGAGGTCTCTAGCAATCGAAAGTATCATGGATCAGGTTTCTTCTACAAGAGCATCAAGAAGAGTCATGGTTCAGATGGAGAATGGTTTTTCAGGCACAACTGAAGCGATGGCTGGTGTAGGGGCAGAAGAGAAGGACTCGGGTGGAATTTCCTAGGATTTAGTTGCTGGATTCAGAAGAGTTGGATGAGCTCTTGGGTTTTGGAGGTGCCCGTCGGTTATGGAGGTATCTGAGATGGCTTCAAAGAGGCTGCAGAGTGCGGAGGGTTTGAAGTGGCAGTGATGGTGTTCGAGGTGCGGCGGCAGGCTCAGTAGTGCAGTATTGAGTGGTTGGCCTCAAGGGACTCGATGATAGAGTCGGCTTCTGCAGCATCAGATGGACTTTGGATATAGGTGGAGCTCCAAAGTGGTGGCTTCATAAGTGGAGAAAAAATTTAGCATGAGTTTAGAGCGTCGATGATGCATAGTTCCAGGTAGAGCAGCACGTGTAGGTGGACAAGCATAGCTCTGAGGAGATTGTGTCAGATGGTACAGCATGTGCTAATGCAAAAATGCTGTAAGTTCTTCAAAAAAGTTCAAGAAAAGTGATGCAGCTGGTAAGCAAAAGAGATCCTACAATTTCAGGATGGTGCAGAGGTGCAAGCCAAGGTCTTCAGTGGTGTAAGCAGTCATCCCAAAGGCCTCAAGGGTGCACAACAGTTGAAGAGGATTGATGAAGGCGATGTTTGCACAAGTATTGTCGAGTGCACAGGGACAGTGGGATCGTGTGGGAAGGCATTGCCGAGGGGTTTGCCAAGGCTTGGGAGCATCAAGGTGGAGATTATGAGGATTTGTGGTGCTCCCAAGCTTTAGAAGGTCACGAGAGGAGTCAGGGTGTTGGCTCTGAAGATTTCAAGGGCTTGGTTGGTGCTTCAGAGACCTGAAACACAAGGTGAAGGAAGAAACCAAAGCTGAAAAATCAAGACTGTAGAAAAAAGATTTTCTATAGGTTAGCCAGCTCAGTCCAAAATTAAATCAACTAAGTCTCAATGCATAGGCAAAATAGAGAGCTGCACGTTCGAGACTGCTAGCACGGCACAGAACTGGGCCGGCTCAATTGCAGACTGAGCCGACCTAGTGGAACTTAGCTGGCTCAGTGCTAAGAATGAGCCAGCTCAGTGTGCGGGCAGAGTTATATGAGGGTCTATTTTGGGCTAGGGTCTGGATTGATCCTAGGGGTCTTAAAGTCTAGTTTGAAAGATCTTAAGGGGGCTAATTCATGTATGGGTTAGGTCTAGGTCTAGAGGATGAGAGCATGGGAGACATGGGTGTACATAGGCTTGGTGAGTGCTTTCATGTATTGAGTTAGCTAGGAGAGTTTTTGATCGGACCTAATGGCTATGTATAAATACATAGGTTGTATTAGGATTTTAAAAAGTTGGAATCAATATAGACCTTTTCTCCTTCAACTCTCTTCTTCTCTTCACTCTTGAGTTGCCACCCCAGGGTTCTTAAAGAAGCCCTAGAGAAGGGGGCATCTCCCTCAAGCCCAAGGAGGGAGGCACCCTATCACAAATCCAAGTGGAGGATCGATGGTTTGCTACCCATAGAGAATGTAACAGGTTCCTTTAGGTCCATACTAAAGATCAAGAGCTTCTACAACATGATATCGATGCTTGTGATGTCAAGGGTGATCGGTGTTTGAGCGATATCATGGGTCTACAATATGGTATCAGAGCTAGGTGATGCCTGAGATGTTGTGCATGGTAATACTTTTCACCTCCATCGAGTCGGTTCGGTCATGGGTCGAGCTAGCTCAACTGCATCTCGTCCAGACTCCTGCTGTCTATCCGCTTAAGAGAGCCAGCTCAGTCGTGGTTTAAGCTGGCTCGATATCAATCCGAGCCAACTCAACCATGTACCAGAGCTGGTCCAACTGCTATGCTGAAAATTGATTCTCTTCTTGCTGTAGATCGAATTCGAGACGTCAAATCCTAATATGCATTGCATCCATATAAGTGATCGAATCCTCATCATTCTCATCGAGTTCGATGGGATCACCATTTCGAATCAAGAAATCATAGTATCTATCCGACTAATGCGGTACTCTATCGGATCACCTTAATGGTGTAGGTGCATTAGGCTCCGAATTCGATCTAATCAAATCCAATTCTAGTTCAGCTATAGGTGTCGGTATTTCTACCTGTTGAACTTCGTCAAATTCAACCTTAGAGGCAACAGTTCCTTCACCAAGGAACTTTTTTTCCAAAAAGATTGCCTTAAGGCTGATGAATACTTTTTGTTCATCATCATGGTAGAAAATATACCCTTTTGATTCTTTAAGGTACCCTATGAATGCACACTTGTCAAACCTAGGTCCAAGTTTATCTGAGATTAACCATTTTACATAAGTTGGGCACCCCCAGACCCTAAGGTGTAAAAGTGTTGGCTTACGTCCTGTCCATATCTCGCATAGAGCTTTAATCATAGACTTACTTGAAACTCTATTTAAAAGATAGCAAGCAGATTTGAGTGCATATCCCCAGAAGGATATCGACAAGCTAGCAAAATCCATCATGGATTGAGCCATGTCTAACAGAATCTGATTTCTTCTTTCCGACACACCATTATGCTGTGGTATTCCTGAAGGAGTCCATTGGGAGAGAATTTCATTTTCTCCTAGATATGTGAGAAACTCATCAAAAAGATATTCCTCTTCTTGATCAGATCAAAGAGTTTTAATATTCTTTCCACTTTATTTTTCTACTTCACTTTGGAATCGTTTGAACATTTCAAATAAATTTGACTGATGTTTCATCAGATAGACATATCCATATCTGGATAAATCATCTATGAAGGTGATGAAGTAGAAATATCTACCTCTAGCACTAGTGTTCATAGGTCCATATACATCAGTATGTACTAAACCTAAGAGCTCAGTGGTTCTCTCATCTTTTCTAGTAAAAAGTGACTTGGTCATTTTTCCAAATAGACAAGACTCATAGGTTGAAAGTGATTCACAATCACCAACTTTGAGGATTTTCTCTTGAATCAACCTGTTTATCCTATTCTTATTTGTATGACCTAGCCTGCAGTATCATAAGTACATATCAGACACACTATCTAATCTAGGATGCTTGCTAGTGGAATAGACTACATTAACAGTTTGTGATAATCTACATTAACAGTTTGTGATAATATATATACACTATTGTTCAAGTGTCCAAAGAATATAGTAACATCATTTATAATGACATTACAAAACTCTTTCTTTAATTATCTTTGGCCAAAAGGCCTACAGAAATAATATTAAAAAAAAAGTAGGACAAAAGTGACAATCACTAAGAATAATAATATGAGACCCAAATACGAGTTTTAAGATTTCTAATGCTAGAACTGAAACTAGCCTTCCATCTCCAATATTCAAAAATCTCTCACCTTGCTCAAATCTCCTACTGACCTGCAACCCCTGCAACGAATTGCAAATATGATAAGGGCTATCAGTATTTAATATCCAGTCAGTAATATCACAAATAGAGAAATTATAAGGAGTTATCATATAGATATCTTGCCCAGCAACAACTTGCTTTTTTCCCGACCTGTTTGGGTCTAGGAAGGTAATGTATTGAGGACTGTTTCTCTTTTAGTGCTTCCGCTTCTTGCAGAAGAAGCACTCAGCTTGACTCTTATCGGGCTTTACTTTCTTGGTTTGGCCCTGCACAGATGTCCCAACCTGAATATGCACCTTCTTACTCTTCTTCTTGTTCTTCTTCCTTTTTTAAAGAGTTGAAAACCAGAAGAAGACCCTCCCACTAAGTTCACCAACTCCTTATAGAGTTGGTGATCCTTCTCAAAGTTCTAAAGTAACCCCAGTAACCCATGGTAGTTTACTTCAGGCTTTGTCATTCTATAATGAGTAAAGAATGGGAGATAAGATTTGGGCAACGAGTATAAAATCGCATCTTTTCATAGCTACTCATGCAAGAAAAATCCAAGCTTGCTCAAATGCTCCATTAGCTCGATCATGTATAGTACATGATTAGTGACTGATGCTCCATCCTTCATCCTGGTGTTGAAGATGGCATAACTAATCTTATGCCTCTCAACATCATCAGGTGTGCCAAAAGACTTGTTCAACACTTGAATCATGTCTTCTAACTAAGCAGACTTGAATCTACAATTAAACTCATCGCTCATGGTTGCCAGCATGATACAACGCACCATGGTTTGATCATTAAGCTACTTCTGATAAGTGTCTCTGACTGCTCCATGTGCATTGGATGTTGGCTCCTCAGGTGCCAAATCTGTTAGCACGTACAAGATCCATTCATGCTCTAGGATAATCTTTAACTTACAGTACCAGTTACCAAAGTTGGGTCCTACCAGCTTATCATTATCTAATAATGATCGAAGCAAAAGAAAAGTGGCCATGTCAGCACAAAGAAAAATCAAAATCTAATTAGTAATTAATTCATTAAACCTAAAGATTTGGACTTTAATCAAAATATTCTTCCACTATTTTATTCGAATTGGTAGTTTCTATCTCTAATTCGAGGAATTATCCTAATTTCTTAGTAAGTACTAGAATCCACATGGACTGCACAAAAGCCTAACTTTAGTTAGTCAACCCATGTATATTTAAGGGTAGATTCATAATCAATTATTTTTTTAAATAATTTTTAGTAATTTAATTATGCCCTAGTCCCTAATCAGTAGGCTTTAGCCTCCACTGAAAAGGTCCGGTTAGGTCCAACCATTAACATGACCATACTTGGTCCATCTAATCAATGAATGATTAAGCCCAACTTTGGTTGGTCAACCTAACCATCATTTAGAGAGATGCGATCAAGAAATCATATTATGAATGATAATTCCATTAGTCGATAAGCACCAGGCCTTTGGACCTCCAATAATTATCCAACTAATGGACCCATTATCATTCACTTAATGGGAGGCTATGATCTAGTTATCATCATAACTATTTTATTTTTAAGAATCTAATAATTTTAAAAAATTTAATTAATTAATTTTATGAAAGAGAGAAGAGAACTAGCCAATTTTGATCCTTCTACTGACTTCACTAAGTCAGATCACAAAGGACCTAATTAAAGTTGGCATTAGGAGCACCTAAATCAGTCACACTGATTTACCTAATTGACACTGGTGAGTCCAAATCACCAAGTGATCTAATCAAAATCTAATTCATCAGGATAGCCAAGTAAGTGAGATCAGTGAAAGAGATATGTCATTAACTCATCAAAGATCAAAATTAGTGGAAGTAGCTCCTAATTAAAAACTATTGGTCTAGACTGCCAAACTTACCTTAGACACCATCTAGTTCATTAGTTTTAATTGGATCAACCAAGTAATTTTGGGTTCAACCACGTAGTAATGAATCAAGTCCATTTGGTCCTTATTAAAGGCATGGACTTGACTAACTACAACTATTGTAATAGAGTCTAAAGAGTCTTTGACCTAATCTAATTCAACATTTGATTAGATTTGATCAATTACTCTAATTTAGTTCATTCTTTAATTAACCTTAGGTCTAATCTAATTAATGGATCTAATTCATCTAACCTAATAATCCAATGTTATGATCAATGACTTAGGATTTTTAATTCATAATTCTAGAGCCGAATTCATCATACTTAATTCTTAATTAAGTTTTGGACTAAGGGATGGTGTTCGGCATTTCAAAAATGATTTTCGTATTTGTAAAATATTTTTACAACATGATTCTACCAACCAATTGTATGTTTGATTCATAATCAATATACAATTAAATAAACCATGAGACTACTTTTGGATCTAATCTAAACATGCTCATGTAATTGAAACAGTTTTAATTCAATCAATTATAAATCAATTTATATCAAATCTAACATATTTATTTTGATAAAAAATTAGATTAAAGTACTTTTAATTAGATTAAAATATTTTTAATTAGATTATAAAATCTCTTAGATCTAATTTAAAATTTTATAATCATGATTTTAGATTTGCACGTACTAGCACAACCTTTCCACTGTAAGGGATAAACCTTACAGCAGAACAATCTTATAGCGGTCTGTACAATCTAAAATAATTTTTAATTTTAAATTTAAATATTAGATTATAATTTAGATTAGATATAAATTATCAATCTAAATATGCATAAAATTATGTAAAAATAATCTAGCTCTGATACCAATTGAAGGAACTAGTGTAGGATTTCAGGATTAGATTTTAAAACTTTTTTAAAATCTATGTAGCAAAAATATGAATTAATCATATTAATTCAAAATTAAATATGAAAAATCTTAGATCTAGGATCCTATTATATGATTAAAGCATGATATTAAATCAAAAATTAAAATATGAGAATAAATCATGTTGATCATATCAACATAAAAACTGTTCTATACTAGATCAAATCTAGATAGGAGAAAGATGATCGTATCATTCATACCTCTGCAAATCGAGTTCTCTAACTCATTGATCAGGGCTTGAGATTGTCGTTCTAAGCCGCACATATGTCCGACCTCTACAAGTTGTCCACACAAGCCCTCGGTCATTGATCAGAAGTCAAATGCTTGAAAATCAGTACAGTTTGCTAGAACTGTGGTGTTCCTTCTTTGATGATTGATTTGGATCTTCTTTTCTTTGAAACTTAGACCCTCCAATTTCTAGAAGATGAGGAAAATGATTTTGTATGTCTCAAAATCATAAAAAGAATGGAGAAATACATGGAAGAAAACCCTAGAAGAAGACCCTCTTCTTCTTTTCTTTTTCTTTCACCAAAGCACCTTGATTGGTGCCCTTACAATTCCCATGCCTAAACCTCTCTATGCCCAACCTCTCCAAGCCCAAAGCCCTCTCTCTTAGATCTATAATTTCAAAAAAAAATAGGTTAAAAATCTTTTTATATTGGGAGATATGGAGGAATCCTTATCTAGGTCAAATACCTAGCTAGACTTGGGGTGCCCAACTCTTGGGCATCCCCTCCTTCCTTTTGGGCATGGACCACCTAGTGTTTGGCACATTAAAATCCTTTATTTTATATAAAAATTTTAGAAAAAAATTAGGAGTTTAGGTGCCATACATGGATAAGAATTCTGGTTGCAACAAACTCTATCAAATAGAGTTTGAAATTAAAACAACTAATTTATTTTGACTTGGTCCTCAACCAAATACCATGTAAGAAGTATATGGAATGTGGGGATGCATGTCCTCTCTCTAAGAAAGAGAGATTCCATGAAAAAATTAAATAAAATTTCATAGAGAGTGCGTGGAGATTAAATGGTGCAAGGATTTGGGAGTCTTAGTCTCTCTAGGACTCCTAATTTGACTTAGTCCAACTTGATCCTTGGACCAAATTAAATTAAAATTTATTTAACTAAATTAAAATAGCTCTTAGTCCAACTAATAATCTTATTAAATTAGATTTAATTCTAATTTAATTTTTAATCAAATTAGAGATTAGGTTCAGTCAAGTCCTAATTGAACTAGGACTAGTTCTTCCTTGCAATTAGCTCATCCAATAAATCAATTGGACTTGATCCAATCAAGCCCAAACTAAATTTAATTAAATTATATCTAATTGGACTTAATCTCTATCCTCTGATTTAATCAAATTAAGCTAATTATTAATTAAATTGCTAATCAATCCTTCTGCAATACTTGCACTAGATTAAACATCAATCGTATTGATTGTTTAACCCTAAAATGATTCTTAATCATTGATTAACCATCCGATCAGATCAAGACCTCTTATGTGTGTAACCCTATAGGTTTGAAGCTAAGTCAGTAGTATATAAATTAATTTCTATACCAATCGAAGTGACCATCTAGCAATCCGATCGAATGTATAGAACAACATCTTTAGAACCCATGCAGATATAGTTTCTATATAATTCATCCTCTTGACCACAATGCTCATAGGACATCTTAAAGTTTAACTATCAACCCTGATTATGTCATCCACATTGTATTTTAAAATACCAAATCCATCATATGGATTATCCTGGCTAAGGTTTTTGCTATATTGGAATATAGTGATGCATTCTTCTCTAACTCTTGGAGTGGTCAATCCCATCTTAATCACTCACCGACTTTGCAAGTACTTAATTATGCCAAAAAATCTTTCATTACTAAATTTGAAATTTAGTTAGTATGGTATCAAAGCATAGTGAGTTGCTTGTAAGCTATTGTGGTGATCTCAGATCTAAGGGACACTTATACCTATATCCCATTAGAGCAATTCTCGATAGTAGAATACTCTAGAATTAGTCACGTCTAGTGATGATGTATCCATACATATCACTTGTATGCCATACTAGTATCTCTACACTTCTTGGTTAAAAGGATAACCAATCTATATAGCATACAATGACCTATGTGAAGGAAAAAACCTATTTTTCGGATCAGGTTCGTTCATATCTGATTAGATCAAGAGGAATATTTCAAAAAAAATTTCTCTAAGATCCTAATTAGATTTGAGACTCTTCATATCTGATCTTATTTATCTAATAAAATAAAAATAAAATTAAATCTAATTTAATTATATCTTTATTTTGGATAATCCAATTATCCTATGATGATCCCGATGTTTACTTGAGGTTATGGATGTAGCCATGCAAGCACCTGACCTCTACCGGTATCCACTCGGGCAGGATCTGGAGATCTTCTCCTTTTCAATAAATCCTCCAAAAATTAGTTCTAAATATGATCTTGAAGGTCTTCAAAACTCCTTTTGAAGAACAGCCATAGTCTCTTGCAGCAATGCTGCCTTCTTCCTTTTCTGGCATCTTTTACTTGCTTGGATCGCACCTTACTCGTGCCCAAAACTCCTCGGTCATGGAGAGGAGAGAGAGGACCAGAGGGTGGCATGGAGATGGAGGGAGAGAGGCTTTGTGGCATGGGCTAAAGGCAGAAGAATTAAATTTTAGGCACAGATAGGATTTATATAGACCATGCTGGGCCATGCAGTGCCACATCATCCCGACCAATCACGGCCCTTTGAGCAATCAGATCTAAATTTTATTGATTGAATGATATCATCTGATCCAATCAGATGAGAGATCCTCAAAACTCTCCTTAGGTGGTGCCAAGATTGGGTCAAACAAGACTTCTTGGCGCCACAGTGTTTAATCCCCTAAAGCAACCTGGAGTCCTATCTGTATGGGACTCCACCTTTTATCCTCATGGGGCGCATGCCTCCCTGGGCATGCACCCTCTTTCTATCTACTTTTTAGCAGGAGGACAAAGCCTCAGGTAATCTCCTATGGGTGCATGACACATGGGCAGATGTCTAAGTATCTAGGGTCAACATTTGACCAATATCCGAAATCAAGATTTAGCATGTGATGGAAAATGGTAAGTGTTGTCTCAAATTTATCTCATAAATTAAGACAACCCTTTTCTGACCTAGACAAGATCCAGTAAGATCAAGTAAAGGTTCTTGAGTGTTTGGCTCAATCGAAATAAGCTTTAATGATTATTAAAGGACAACATTAGGCTCAATTGCGTGCTAATACAATTTTCTTGAACCTAATTGAATCTTATTCAAATTAATTGAACTGGATTAGTTCAATTGATGATATTCAGATCCAAACCCTTATTTGTGTGATCCAGTTAGGTTCAGTTCCATATGATAATGGGATATGTCATGATCTCTATCATCAACATCATCGAAACACCTTCTAATGGATCAGAACTTTTCTGATTCAGACAACTAGTATGATTGATCATCCAAATCATTCTAATTGCTCCCAAAATCCACTAGTGACACCTAGCAGCATATGGTGGCAACCCATCAGAACTGAAAGCAAATTTCTTAATGCAGTTATCTATGTGATTAAGTTCCCCTATCTTAAGCCCCGACCGGATTAGGGTTAAGATGATCTCGTCAAACCCTAATTTCCATCATATGAATTAATCATTCGATTCAAGTCCAATGTAAAAACCCTAATAGAAACTTTCTATTTTTTCACTTTGCCATGGCCATGAGCTTATGGACTTGATTCTCATGATTATCATAGGACTGCTCCTCATCTATCGAGGTAGATAGATCTCTTATTGGTGCAATCCAATTTCTACAATGAATATGCTATAGCCAACATACACCTTAGGGTTCCAAATGACTAGGAGATCGAGTTATAATGTAGTCAAATTATAACATCCTTAAGGTGAACTACCGATGCACCTCAGGTCAAAGAATCAGATACACCACTACAGCTTCGTGCCAGTAATCGATGAGAAGGTAGACTTCCTTATGATTGCTCGAGGTAGTCATGCTCAGTGCCCTCATTCTTTAACGAGTATTTATACTCTCGCTCTGGTATCTTTATACTATAGACTCAAGACTCATCTATCCTAAAAAAGCGATCGTACACCAACATTTTGGATCAATCATCATCCTCATGATGATCCTACGGTCGGGAACATTTCATGAGTTAATAATGAAAATTCATGTCTTAAATTTTAAACTCTTGAAAATATGAACTATCATTACCATTAACTCTATGGATGTATCACAGACACTTTCAAATATACACTATGATCAAAAATAATTTATTTTATTATTTATAGTCAAAATTATAATTTTGCCCTTAGAAGTGTATTACAAGTGTTAGCCAATCTGGCTTCTAGGGCACACATATCTAACAAACTCTCACTTAACCTAAAGCCAATTGGCTACAAATCTAAGTCCCATCTTTTCAAGGTGGACTTCGATCTCCTGTTGGCCCAATGACTTTGTAAGTAGGTCTGCCGCATTATCTGCGGAGTCGACTCTCTTGACCTCGACGTAACCTTTCTCAAGGTAATCATGGATGAGGTGGTATCGCCGCTCGATGTGCTTGGATTTCTGATGAGATCTTGTCTTCTTAGTAAGGGCTATGGTGCCATTTTTGTCGTAGTACAGAGGAATGGCATTCGATGGCATCACTCTGATCTCTGCGATGAACTTCTTATACCAGAATACCTCCTTCACAGCTTCTGATGCAGCGATGTACTCTACTTCCATGATGGAATCTGCTATCACTGTCTGCTTGAAACTCTTTCAACTAATAGCACCACCATTACATACAAATAGATTTTCAAATGTTGACTTTCGATCATCTATATCGAACATAAAATCTAAGTCTGTATACCCCTAAACTTGGTGTTCTCCATTACCAAAAATCAACAACATATCCTTAGTTCTTCTCAAGTACTTAAGGATACATTTTATAGAAGTCCAGTATTCTTCACCTAGATTCGACTGATATCTGCTCGTGACACTCACAACATGGGCTATATCTGATCGTGTACATAACATGGCATACATGAGGCTCCCTATTACTAAAGCATATGGGATCTTGCTCATGCGTTCAATCTCCTCAGGTGTGTTAGGACATATTTTCTTAGGAAGATGAACGCCATGTCTGAAGGGTACCAGTCCCCTCTTGAAGTTTTTCATGCTAAACCTCTTTAGCACTTTCTCTATGTACATCTTCTGTGAAAGTCCTAGCATCCTATTCGGTCTATCTCTATAGACCTTGATTCCTAGAATGAAGGATGCTTCTCCTAGGTCTTTTATGGAGAATTCTTTAGATAACTATATTTTAACTGTGATCAATATGAGAATATCATTCTCAATAAGGAGGATATAATCCACGTACAGTATGAGGAAGACAATAGCGCTCCCACTGATCTTTTTAAAAATATATGGTTCTCCTCATTCTTGATGAAATCAAATAATTTGATCACATCATTAAAATGAGTATTCTAGCTCCAAGATGCTTGCTTAAGTCCATATATGGATCTTTGCAGCTTGCATACTTTGTGATTAGCATCACTGGATGTGAAACCTAATAGTTGTTCCATATAGATATCTTCCTCAAGGTATCCATTTAAGAATGCCATTTTCACGTCCATTTACCATATTTCATAATCAAAATAGGCTACAATAGTAAGCAATATGTGGATGAATTTTAGCATGGCTATTGGAAAAAAGATATCCTGATAGTCAATCCCTTCACACTGACTATAACCTTTTGCCACTAATCTAGCTTTGAATGCCTCCACATTTTCATCTGCACCAATATTTTTCTTGTAGATCCATTTACACCCAATAGGTACTATACCTTCAGGTGGATCTACCAAGGTCCAGACTTGGTTTGAGTGCGTCGAGTCAATTTCTGACTTCATTGCCTCAAATCATTTCTCGGAGTCGATATCCGATATCGCCTCATCATAGATTTTGGGATCATCACCATGAATTCCATTACCTACGAGAAATATTTTGTCTACTTTCTCTGAAATAGTACCTAAGTACCTCTCAGAAGGACGGAAAACTCTTTTCGATCTATGAGGTAGAGGAGGTAGTGATTGTATTGGCTCAGCCTGATTTGGTTTCATAGGGTCCTTAGCTCGTTGCTCTTGGAAGACTTTCTCCTCAAGCTTGATCTGCTTTCCAATGCCACTATCTTGAATAAACTATTTTTTAAGAAAGATAGCATGCCGACCCACAATCACATTATGGTCTTCTAGAATGTAGAAATAATATCCTAATGACTCTTTAGGATATCCTATGAATCGAGCTCTAAAGGACTTATAGTCTAACTTGTCTGCTTGTTGTCTTTTGACATGAGCCAGACAACCCCAAATTATGAGATGACTCAGACTTGGTTTCTTACCATATCATATCTTATACGATGTAGTAGGAATGATTTTAGAGGAAACCCTATTTAGTAAATATATAGCAGTTAACAGACTATATCCCCAAAGAAAATTAGGAGGATCTATGAAGCTCATCATGGATTCGACCATATCTAATAGGATCCGATTCCTCCATTCTAAAACTTCATTGAGTTGAGGTATTTTAGGTGGAGTCCACTGAGAGACTATGTCATATTGCTTGAGATAGTCCAAAAATTTTCAACTAAGGTATTCACCTCTTCGATCTGATCGAAGAATCTTAATGGGTTTTCCAGTTTGCTTTTTCACTTCATGTCTGAATTTCTTAAACTTTTCAAAGGCTTCAGATTTGTATCTCATAATATATACATAATCATACTAAAATAAATCATCAGTAAAGTTTATGAAGTAGACAAAGTTGCCTCTAGTCGGCACATCAAATAGGCCGCACACATCAGTATGTACTAGGATAAGTAGATCCATCGCCCTTTCCCCATGTTCTATAAAAGGGAGCTTAGTCATTTTGCCATAAAGACATGATTCACAAATTGGATATGACTCGAAAGTCAATGGACTCAATAGTCCGATTTTCTCCAATTTGTTAACCCTATCTTCTACTATATGACCTAGCCTTAGGTGCCATAGATATCTATCATTTGGACTATCCATAGATCGTTTTGATCTTATAGCATTCACATTTTACTTGATATTAAAGATAGATACATCAATATGTAACTGGTAGAGACTGTTAATAAGGAAACTACTTGCAAATTTATTTCTTTCATAAAGAATATTACAATGGTCCTTAAGAAAACTAATTACATAGCCTTCTAATGCTAAACATGGAACAGAAATCAAATTCCTACTTACAGTAGGCACATAATAATAATCTTTAAATACTAAATCTAAGTCAGATGGTAGTCAAAGAGGGTAGGTTCCCACAGCCACAGTAGTAATTCTTGCTCCATTTTTTATGTATAGGATCATCTCACCATCTCTCAGCCTCCTACTATCCTCAAGATCCTGCATGGAAGTGCACAAATGAGCACTAGAACCAGAGTCAAACATCCAACTAGATGCAGAAGAAATCATAAGGTTAGATTCAATAATGAGCATACCTCCAGAAGGACCTG
Organism: Cocos nucifera; assembly: GCA_006176705.1. Lineage (NCBI taxonomy): Eukaryota > Viridiplantae > Streptophyta > Magnoliopsida > Arecales > Arecaceae > Cocos > Cocos nucifera. The sequence continues at coordinate 383,493 of QRFJ01000305.1, forward strand.
TCTCCTTATTCTTCAGGGTGGCCAGGTATGTAGGATAGTTTCGCTTCCAGTGGCCGTTAGTATTACAATAAAAATACTTTTCTTTGTCAGCAGTCTTCTTCTTCAGCTCTGTCTTCTTTTTCTTTCCAGCTTCCACCTTCTACCTTTTCACAGACTTCTTCTTCTTTCCAAAAGACTTTCTCTTGGAAGAAGTTTATTCCATAATAAGTACTAATCTTTTAGAACCTTTCATAGAAAGCTCAGTAGTAACCAGCATATTCATAAGCTCGGCTAGAGTATTCTAAAGTTTATGCATATGCTAGTTCAGGAAGAACTACCCATACGCAACAATCAAGGATTGCAGAATTATATCATTCTACAGATTCTGATCTAACTTCACTTTGAGTTTCTCAAGCTCTTTCAAGTCCTTGATCATCATTAGACAATGATCTTGGACTGACTGCCCATCATGCATTTTAGTCCTAAATAGTTATTTAGTGATCTGATATTTGGCTGCACGACTCTGTTCACCAAACAACTCTTGCAGGTAAACCAATATTTGACGGACAGTCTTGATATCTTCATGTTGGCACTGAAGTTCATTAGATATTGAGCCCAACATGTAGTATCTAGCCTTATTATCTTCATCCATCCACTTATCAAGAAATGCTCTCTGTTCAGTGGACGGACGAGTTGGTAAGGTGGGGGAATCCTGGTCTAATACATTAGTCAACTTCTCGAAATTCAAAATGATTTTAAAGTTTTAGAGCCAATCTTTGTAATTAGATCCGATCAGTCTATGGGTGTCCAGGATACGGGCTAGTAGGTTGGACGCAGGCATTTTTCTTTTTTCTGTAGAGAGTCAAAGTATCTAGTTAGATTTTGTAATTAAGACTTGACCAATTTATTTAGGGATTTAATTTTAAATAAATTAGCTTCCACTATTTTCTTGAATCTTGACACTCCCTCTATAGAGATGCGAAAATCTTCACGATTACTAATTTCTAGTGGATGGTGCAGTCCCACCAACTAACTCATCATCTCACCTAACAGTTATTGGTGATGGGTTAGCCAATGAGTAAACAACTCTTATCCAATGATTCTCTAATCATGGTGCACCCAGACTAGGTCTCTAATTCATGAATCTCACCATGCCCAGAATATTGATCCATTTCTTAGTTAAGTCAGATCCACCATTTGCATAGATTGGATTCCTAATTGAGTCTCTCACCATATTTAAAATATTGAGCCCAATCCATCCTCCAGTCCGTAGCATCCAATGCCTAATAGACATGATTGCATCTTTTCTTTGCAACTAAACCACTATAATCGGTTGAGAACAATCAACCTTAGGAAGGGCCTGCACATCTACAATGGTGGAAGTCCTTAGACTTAATCTTTTCTTAGGAAGATTAGATTTAGGTCTCTTTAAACTTGACTTGACATAACCGTAACCATTATGACTAACCTAGTGGCATGGGTTAGCTCGGATTGTTAGCCACCTTAGATCAAAACTGAGCTGACAAATATGGCCAGGTAAGTAAGATCGGTGGAAGGGATATGCCATTAAATTGATAAGAATGCATTCGAGTCGAGTAGCTCTCAATTAAGAATCGGTCGATCATATCTGCTAAACTTAGATACCAAATTATTGAGCCAGAATCAATTATGTTAGCCTATAATCCAGACTCTAACCACTGAGCCTAATTAGGTCTTAACTCGATCGATCACTCATGTGACTCGATCTTGACCTAGACTTAATCCTATTAGGCTGGTCAATTTAAGCACTCTTGATCCCATCTAACCAACTCTTGATTTGGTTTGATCAACCACTAGACCTAATTGAGCTACCCAAGTCTGAACTCAATTTTATGAATATGTCTTAGATTAAAAAATTCTTAATTTTAGATCTAATATATTTCATAATCTTAATTCTTAATTAAGTATAGGGTTCATAAATAAAACATGTATATAAAATCCTAGAATTTTAGGATCTAGGGTTTTGCAGAAAATAAGTTTTTGATTTTTGATTAAGGACGAACGTGCAGCACCCCTATACACCATAAGAACACCCCATCGAATGGAAGGAGAGGGCATTTAAACCCTACTTCATTCTTATGAATGGATGGCCAAGAGGAATGCCTTAATCAGAAATATGATAAATCTATAAAACTAGTTAGATTTACATCATATATCACATATATAAAAATTGATCTAACTAAAAATATATTTTGCATACATATCATGTATCATATCATGCATATTTTTAGATCTAAATTATCTCATAAATATCTAAAAAATAAGATTTAAATTTGATCATATCAAATTAAAATTTATTCTAGATAATTTTGTAGAACTATTCTATAACTAGTCTAAATTTGCATCTATCATATCTCATATGAATAAATTAAATAAATTTATTTTTTATTTTTTAAATATAATTATAATATTTATAATATTAAAAAATATTAAATAAATAGATCTAAAAATTATAATTAATCAAATTAAAATTATGATCATGCTAGACTATACATAGAATAATTCTATTCCTAGTCTAGTCATGCATCTCATACATCTTAGATCTAGATTATTTAATTTTTTAATTTTTTAATTTTTGATCTAATCACATCTAATGTGACATCTAAAATCATCTAATTATTAGATTAAAAATAAATTAAAATTAGATCTAATAAATTATGAAACCTAGCACTGATACCAGTTGAAAGAAGAAACCTATTTTTTGGGTCAGGTTCGTTCAGATCTGATTGGATTAAGAAAGATATTTCAAAAAAATTTTCTCTAAGATTCTAATTGGATCTAAGACTCTTCAGATCTGATCTTATTTATCTAATAAAATAAAATAAAATAAAAATAAAAATAAATCTAATTTAGTTATACCTTTATTTTGGGGAATTCAATTATCCTGTGATGATCTCGATGTTTACCTGAGGTTCTAGATATAGCCACGCAAGTTCCTGGCCTCTATCGGTATCTACTTGGATAGGATCTAGAGATCTTCTTCTTCTTAATTAATCCTTCAAAAATTAGATCTAAATCTGATCTTGAAGATCTTCAAAACTCCTTTTGAAGAACAGCCATTGTCTCTTGCAGCAGTGCTGCCTTCTTCCTTTCCTGACGTCTTTTACTTGCTTGGATCGCACCTTACTCATGCCCAAAACCCCTTAGGCATGGAGAGGAGAGAAAGGACCAGAGGGTGGCATGGAGAAGGAGGGAGAGAGGCTTTGTGGCATGGGCAAAAGGCAGAAGAATTAAATTCTAGGCACAGACAGGATTTATATAGATCCTGCTGCGCCATACAGTGCCACATCATCTAGGCCAATCATGGTCCTTTGAGCAATCAAATCTAAATCTGATTGATGGGATGACATCATCTGATCCAATCAGATGAGAGACCCTCAAAACCTTCCTTAGGTAGTGCCAAGACTAGGTCAAACAAGACTTCTTAGCATGACAGTGTTTAATCCCCTTAAGCAACCTAGAGTCCCATCTGTATGGGACTCCACCTTTTATCCTCATGGAGTGCATGCCTCCCTAGGTGTGCACCCCCTTCCTATCTGCTTTGGGGGACAAGGCCCCAGGTAATCTCCTATGAGTGCATGATATATGGGCAGATGTCTAAGTGTCTAGGGTCAACATTTGATCAATGTTCGAAAACAAGATTTAGCAAGTGACAAAAAATGGCAGGTGTTATCTCAAATTTATCTCATAAATTTAGATAGTCTTTTTTTAATCTGGACAAGCTTCAGTCAGACTAAGTAAAAATTTCTGAGTGAGCCCAAACACATTTGGCTCAGTCGAGATAAGCTTTAATGATTATTAAAGGAGAACATTAGGCTCAATCATATGCTAGCATGATTTCTTTGAACCTAATTGAATCTTATTCAAATCAATTGAACTAGGTTAGTCCAATTGATGATATTCAGATCAAAATCCTTATTTGTGTGATCCAGTTAGATTCAGTTCCATATGATAATGGGATATATCGCAATTCCTATCATCGACATCATCGAAATATCTTCCGATGGATCAAAATTTTTCTGATTCAGACAACTAGTATGATCGATCATCCAAATTATTCTAATTGCTCCTAAAATCCACCAGTGACACCTAACAGCATATGATGATAATTCATTAGAACTAAAAGCGAATCTCTTGATGCAGTTACCTGTGTGATTAAGTTTCTCTATCTTGAGCTCCAATCGAATTAGGGTTAAGGTAATCTCATCAAACCCTAATTTTCATCATATGAATTAATCATTTGATTCAAGTCCAATGTGAAAACCTTAATAGAAACTCTTTCTATTATTTCACTCTGCCATGGCCATGGGCTTACGGGCTTGATTCTAATGATCATCATAGGGCTACTCCTCATCTACCGAGGTAGATAGATCCTTTATTGGTGCAATCCAATTCCTACAATGAACATGCTATAGCCAACATACACCTCAAGATTTTGAATGGCTAGGAGATCGAGTTATGGTATAGTCAAATTATAATACCCTCAAGGTGAACTGCCAATGCACCTTACATCAAAGAATCAGATACACCACTATAGCTTCGAGTCAGTAATCGATGAGAAGATAGACTTCCTCATGATTGCTCGAGGTGGTCATGCTCAGTGCTCTCATTCTTTAACAAGTACCTATACTCTCGCTCCGATGTCTCTATATCATAAACTCAAGATTCATCTATCCTAAAGAAGCGATCGTACACCAACCTTTTGGATCAATCATCATCCTCATGATGATCCTACGGTCGGAAGCATTTTATGAGTTAATAATAAAAATTTATGTCTTAAATTTTCAACTCTTGAAAATATGAACTATCATTACCATTAACTCAAGAAATGTATCACAAACACTTTCAAATACACACTATGATAGAAAATAATCAATTTTATTATTTATAGTTAAAATTTTAATTTTGCTCTTAGAAGTATATTACAAGTGTCAGCCAATCTGACTTCTAGGGCACACATATCTAACACTATGCTCGATAAATGTTGTCATCCTAATTAACAACATATCATTTGATCATGAATTATTTAAGAACTAATCAATAAATCCTCTTTTTATTGAAACTAAATAGTTCTAAGAACTTCATCACAATAATGGAGTTCATTAGAAGATGTAGACTTTATTATGAAAATATCAAAATATTTATTTTATTTATTAATAAATTAATTATAATTATAAGGTAGCACAACCGTCAATAAGCTGATGATTGACTTTGGAATATATTTTCCAACAAACATAAGCCTGGATGGACTTTTCTTCTTTCTACTTGATATGGACAAGAAAGTCTAAACCTCATCTCTGATGTCGGTTGCTGATGAAATGAGCTATAAACTGATAGCTCAGCTGATTAAAAAAAAAGGATGGTACCCAATTTGAGGTCGGAGTACTAATTTCTTACTGCTACTTTCAAAGTAAAGGAGAAAGCTCGGCACAGAATGGCATCAGGCATGCCATGGAGCAGTATCATAGTTCTGAAGACTTTGAGGTGGTTGATTGGATCAATGGTCTCATCATAACTCTCAAACTAAGGGAGTTTGAAGTTCAGCGGGATAGGCTCCTGCATGATACGAGCAGAGAATGGAGGATTGCTGCAGATATCATCATGGCGAGTGAGGGCAACGTGATGGAGTTTCTTGATCCTTCGATTCATTTCTTGAAGTTTTTGATCGAGAATATCATCTCGATCGTAGATCTCAAAGTGTCACTAGTTGGAGGGGGCAAAGATCTTTCAGGGGTGGAATAATGATCAGAACAAGAGCTCTCCGCTCTCTGCTTTTCCTTTCTAGGAGTCACCAGTCGACTCACCTAGGTGGGCCTTCCTTGTATTGGATCTCGATAATTCGGTGAGGATCTTTCTAGCCGAATAATTATTGGGAGTTGCTGCATGGCTTACACTGCTTCAATAAGACTTCTAACCTACTGCATCAATAGGTTAAACTACTCCTGATCCACTATAGCTGCTGATGGAGGTTAAGGTACTGACGAGGAGGTCAGAGCGGGCAGATCTGGATTGGATCTGATAGTAGAAATGGTGGATCACTGGATCGAAGCTTTCTTAGGTGACATCTTACTAGAACAAGGAGAGATCAAAAGAAAATAAAGTAAAGATGAGAAAGAAGATGAACTCGACTGGATACTCCTTTAAGAATAAGGGCCCAAGGATCCTTCCTCTAGCACCAATCCTATTGGTGTAGAAAATGGTGTTGATGCTGGAGTTCGCTGGAGCTAGAGCAGACGAGATCATCAATAAGACCTATAAGATAAAATCTAGATCAGAGGTGAGTGACTCCCATAGGATCCTTCGATGCTCAAATTAATTTTCTGACCAACAAGAATAGAGTACTTAAAAGAATTTAGCAGAGAAGTGAGCTTAGAGAAGAAGATGTATCTGAAAGGTCGCTTATATAGGCAGAGCTTATAATAGAATGATAGCGACAATAATAATAGAATATTAGTAGGCTATTCAAACCACATGGAGTTTGTTATGGAGAGTGGGCTATCATTTATCATAACTTGTAAGCAGTTGAGTTTCATTTAACGGAGGTTGGATAAGAAGCTAGAATCATCCTTGCTTGATAGCAGGTTATTTATATTGGGATAAGAGTTTGAGGTTGGACTGGCCGAACTCAAAGTTGGCTTCTAAGCAATAGAAGGTGGGCTTGCAGTCAGTTGGATTCTACCAATGCTACCTTTGACGGCTTTGAGGAGCTCGACCACCTTTAAGGTTGGCCAAGAGTGGTTATGAACATTCAAGATGGAGATTAGAGAGAGGGGGGTAGATTCTTCATTAAGCATTGTGGCCAGGGTTTCTTGAAGAAGTTTCGCTGGAAGTCGAGATAGGTGACCATTAAGACTCGTGGCTACTCACTGGCTCTATTTTGGCTGCTCTTGAAAGTTCAGCTACTTTCAAGGTTGGCTGCCATTCAAAAGATGGAGTAGAGAAATTGGGTTGGAAAAGAATGCAGCTGAATGGAGTTTGATCAAAAAGGAACTCGACTGGCTGGAGTCCTTGATATAAAATTGGTGAGATATACTGTCATCCATAGTAAAGAAATTTGGCTGCCTTCAAGGTCGGTCAGCAAACAAAGTTGGGCTTGTGTTGAGATTTGATGCTTGATGGAGTTTAGCTAATACCAGGACAAGAGTCAATTGATTGATAATTTTTCTCACTGTTCAAGATCGTCCAGGCAAAGTTCATCATGCCTTTAGTTGATCCTATGGTCATCAAAAGAGGGCTGACGATTACAGCTGAGGAGGTCATCCGGCATGCATGAATTAGAGATCGACCTTCCTAAATTAGAATGGAACTGGAGAGAGGCTTGGTTGAAGTTCAGACATGGTGGTCATGATTCCAGATGGAGCTACACTAAGATTGGACATTCTGCTGGACTTCAATGGGAGCTATTTTATTTCCAACAAATATGATTCAATGTAAAATATTTACAAACTTGAAAATATTTCAAATGATAAAATCAGAAACTAGTTTTGAGCTTCCAAACCCCAACCCATAAGCCTTGAACTTAATTGAGAATTAAGTAATTATTTAGGATCTAGGTTTATGATTTGAAGATCCTAAGATAATTTCATAAAACATAGGTTAAAGAAAAATGGGTTAGCTTTGATCAGGTCATCAACTATGTGCGACTTAGGGTTAGAATCTAAATATGGACTAAGTTAAAAAATTGATCAAACCTAATTAATAGTTAATTAGGATTAAATTATTTCTTCTCTATAGATCAATTCAATAGTTGTAGTTGATCAAAGTCCATACATCTAACAAATGGACCTAATCGTAGCTCAGTGATTGAGCCCAAGTCTTTAGGCAGATCAAATCAAAACTGATAAACCAATTGATGTCTAAGATAAGTCTGACATTTTCAGACTGATGGTCTTTAATTGATAGCTCATTTATTTGACCATTTCTGATGGTATCTAAGGCAAGCTTTGGCAGACTCTTCCACCAATCTCACTTACCTAACCAATGTGGTTAATCAGCTTTGATTAGATTGCTCAATGATTCATGCTAACCCATGTCATATAGGAAATCAGCGAGATTGGTCTAGGTGCCCATGAATCAAAATTGATTTTGGTCCTCATCGATGACTCGAGAAGTCAGTAGGAGGATTTGACTTAGTGAAGTCGGTGGGAGCAATTTGATCCATGTCTTCTCTACCCTTAAATCATAAAATAATTTAAATCCTCTAAAATTATTAGATCCTTAAAATGATAAAGTTATAAATATAACTGAGTCATAGCCTCCTATTAAGGTGTTTGATAATGGGTCCAATAGTCTGGGTGAACATTGGAGGCACCTTACGCCTGGTGTTCATCGAGATATTGAAATTATCATTCATCATATGATGATTAGATCACACTCTCTGAATGATGATCAGGTTAGCCAGAGCTTTTCTTAGGCTTGGTTATCGTTCGTTTGATGCACCTAACTCTATCATGTTAATGGTTGGACCTAACTAAGACTTTTAGTGGAGGTGCCTTACTGTTAGATATGTGTGCCCTAGAAGCCAGAATTGGCTGACACTTGTAATACACTTCTAAGGGCGAATTATAATTTTTACTATAAATAATAAAATAGATTATTTTTTATCACATATGTATATTTTGTGTCTATAATACATCCCTTGAGTTAATGGTAATGATAATTCATATTTTTAAGAGTTGAAAATTTAAGACATGAATTTTCACTTATTAACTCATAAAAGGCTCCTGACCGTAGGATTGTCATGAGGATAGTGATTGATCCGAAAAGTTAATGTACAATCACTTCTTCATAGTAGATGAGTCTTGAGTCTATGGTGTAGAGACACTGGAGTGAGAGTACAGGTACTCATTAGAGAACGAGGGCACGGAGCGTGACCACCTCGAGTATCATAAGAAAGTCTACCTTCTCATCGATGACTGACTCGAAGCTGTAGTGGTGTGTCTGGTTCTTTTACCAAAGGTACATCGGCAGTTCACCTTGAGGGTGTTATAGTTTGACTATACCATGACTCAATCTCCTGGCCATTCGAAATCCTGAGGTACATGTTGGCTATAGTATATTTATTGTAGAAATTGGATTGCATCAAGATGGAATCTATCTACCTCGGTAGATAAGGAGCAGCCCTATGATGATCATGACATTCAAGTCTATAAGCCCATGGCCATGGCAGAGAGTGAAATAATAGAAAGAGTTTCTATTAAGGTTTTCACATCGGACTTGAATCAAATGATCAAATCACATGATAGAAATTAGGATTTGACGAGTTCACCTTAACCCTAATCAGATCGGGGCTCAAGACAGAAGAACTTAATCACACAAGTAGCTGCACCGAGAGGTTCTTTTTTAGTTTTGATGCGTTGCCACCATATACTGCTAGGTGTCACTGATGGATTTTAGAAGCAATTAGAGTGATTTAGATGATCAATCATTCTAGTTGTCTGAATCAGAAGAGTTTCAATCCATCGAAAAGAGTTTCGATGATATCGATGATGGACATCATGACATATCCCATTACCATATAGAACTGAATCTAACTGGATCATATAAATAAGGGTTTGGATCTGGATATCATCAATTGGACTAATTCAGTGCAATTGATTTGAATTAGATTCAATTAGGTTCAAGAAAATCATGCTAGCACATGATTGAGCCTAACATTCTCCTTTTTATTATCATTAAAAGTTGTCTCGACTAAGCCAAATATGTTTATGCTTACTCAGATACCTTTACATGGTCTGACTAGAGCTTGTCTAGGTCAGAAAAGGGTTGTCTTAATTTATAAGATAAATTTGAGACAATACCCACCATTTGTCGTCACCTGCTAATTCTTGTCCTTTGACTTTAGTCAAACATTGATCTTTGACCCTTGGACATCTGCCCATATCTCATGCACTTATTGGAGAGCAGATAGGGGCTTGTCCCCTCACTAAAATTTGGAAAGGAGGGGGTGCACACCTAGGATGGTGTGCGCCCATGGATAGGGATGCCTGGAGTCCCATACAGATGGGACTCCAGATTGCTTCTTGGATTCAAACTAGGTGACCCTTACCTATAAACTTTGATCAGTCTAAGGCACCATCTAAGGATGAATCTATCGAGCTCTCATCTAATTGGATCAGGTGATGTCATCCCATCAATCAGATTTAGATCTGATTGCATGAAGCAACGCGACTGGTCAGGATGATGCAGCACTGCATGGCGTAGTAGGGTCTATAAATAAACCCTATCTATGCCCAACCTAAAGTGAGTTCCTCTTAGCCCATGCCCCAAGGCTTCCCCTCTCCCTCCTCTATGCCATCTTCTAATCCTCTCTCTCCTCTCCACGCCCAAGAAAGTTGGGCTTCAGTTTGGTGCAATCCAGGTAAGAAAAGGCAGACGAGAAAGGAAGAAGGCAGCACTGCTGCAAAGACGACTGCTGATCTTCAGAAGGAGTTTTGAAGATCCTCCAAATCAGATCCAGATCTAATTTTTGGAGACATGATAAAGAAAGAGAAGATCTTCAGATCCAGCTCAAGTGAATACCAATAGAGGTCAGGCACTTACATGGCTAGATCCAGAACCTCAGATAATCAGCAGGATCATCAAAGGATAATTGAATTACCCAAAACTAAGATAACATTAATTTAGATTTAATTTAATTTAATTTTTTTATTTATCAGATTATAAAATTAAATCTAAAAAGTATCAGATTTAATTTAGATCTAAGAAAAAATTTTTGAAATATGTCTCTCGATCCAATCAAATTTGAGTAAACCTGACCCGAAAAATCTGATTTTCTCCTTCAACTGGTATCAGAGCCAAGTTGCATAAAATCTATTTAAATCTAATTTAATATAATAAATTAGTGATTTTAGATATCACATGAGATATGATTAGATCTAAAATTAAAAAATTAGAAAATTAAAATTAATCAATCTAGATCTAAAATGTATGAGATACATAACTAGACTAGGAATAGAATTGTTCTATGTGTAGTCTAGTATAATCATAATTTTTATTTGATTAATTATGATTTTAAGATTTATTTATTTACTATTTTTTGATCTTATAAATATTATAATTAGATCTAAAAATAGAAAATAAATTAAATTTAATTTATTCATATGAGATATGATAGTTGCATGTTTAGACTAGTTGTAAAATAGTTCTACAAAAGATCTAGATTAAATTTTATTTGATGTGATCAAATTTAAATTTAATTTTTTAGATGATTATGAGATAATTTAGATCTAAAAAATATGCATGATATGATGTATGCAAAATATGTTTTAATTAGATCAATTTTTATATGAGATATATGCTTAGATCTAATTAGTTTTGTAGATTAGTTGTATTTCTGATTAAGGCGTTCCCCTTGGCCGTCCGATCATAAGAACAAAGTAGGATTTAAAGATCCTCTCCTTTCATTCGATGGAGTGTTCTTATGATGTGTAGGGATGCTGCGTGTTCGTCCTTAATCAAAAATTGAAAACTTATTTTCTGCAAAATCCTAGATCCTGAAATCCTAGGATCTTATTTATATGTTTTGTTTATGAATCCTAAACTTAATTAAGAATTAAGATTATGAAATATTATTAGGTCTAAAATTGAGAATTTTAGATCTAAGACATATTCATAATATTGGGTTCGGGCTTGGGTAGCTCAATTAGGTCTAGCGGTTGATCAAACCGAATCAAGAGTTGGTTAGATGGGATCAACAATGCTTAAATTCACCAGCCTAATAGGATTAAGTCTGGGTCAAGATCGAGTCATGTGAGTGATCGATCAAGCTAAAACCTAATTAGGCTTAGTGGTTAGAGTCTGGATTGTAGGCTAACCCAGTTGGTTCTTGCTCAACAATTTGGTGTCTAAGATAAGTTTGGCAGATACGATCGATTGATTTCTAATTGGGAGCTACTCGACTCGAATGCATTCTTATCGAGTTAATGGCATATCCCTTCCACCGATCTCACTTACCTGGCCATGTTTGTTGGCTCAATTCTGATCTGAGGTAGTCAATAATCCAAGATAATCCATGGCACTAGGTTAGTCATAATGGTTATGACTATGTCAAGTCTAGTTCAATGAGACCTAAATCAAATCTTCCTAAGAAAATATTAAGTCTAAGATCTTCCACCATTGTAGATGTGGGGGTCCTTCCTAGGGTTGATTATTCTCGATTGGTTATAGTGGTACAGTTGCACCAAAAAGATGCAACCATGTCTATTAGGCATTGGATGCTACAAGCTAGAGGATGGATTGGGCTCAATATTTTGGATACGGTGAGAGATCCAATTAAAAATCTAATCTATGCAAATGGTGGATCTTACTTAACTAAGGAGTGGATCAATATTTCGGACATGATGAGATTCATGAATTAGAGATCAAGTTATTCACTCATTGGCTAACCCATCACTAATAACTGTTAGGTGAGGTGATGAGTCAGTTGGTGGGATCGCACCACCCACTAGAAATTAGTAATCGTGGAGATTTTTGCATCTCTACAGAGGAAGTGTAGGGATCCGAGAAAATAGTGGGAGCTAATTTATTTAAAAATAAAATCTCTAAATAAATTGGTTAAGTCTTAATTATAATATCTAATTAGAAACTTTAACTCTCTACAGAAAAATGTCTACATCCAACCCACTAGCACGTATCCTGGACACCTATAGACTGACCGGACCAAATTACAAGGATTGGCTTTGAAACTTTAAAATCATTTTGGGTTTTGAGAAGTTAGCTCATATATTGGACCAGGACCCTCCCATCTTACCAGCTCGTCCATCTGTTGAGTAGAGAGTGTCTTTGTAAAAATGGATGGACGAAGATAACAAGACCAGATACTATATATTGGGCTCCATGTCTGATGAACTTCAGTGCCAACATGAAGATATCAGGATTGCTCGCCAAATATTGGCTCATCTACAGGAGATGTTTAGTGAACAGAGTCGCGCAGCTAAGTATCAAGTCACTAAACAACTTTTTAAGGCTAAGATGCGTGATGGTCAGTTAGACCAAGATCATTGTCTGATGATGATCAAGGATTTAGAAGAGCTTGAGAAGCTCGAAGTGAGGTTGGACTTGGATCTGCAGAATGATATAATTCTGTAATCCTTGATTGATGCATATGGATAGTTCATCATGAACTACCATATGCATAAACTTCAAAATTCTCTAGCTGAACTTATGAATATGCTGGTCATTTCTGAGCTTTCTATGAAAGATTCTAAAGGCTCAATACTTGCTATGGAACAGACTTCTTCTAAGAGAAAGTCTTTTGGAAAGAAGAAGAAGTTTGCGAAAAAGCAAAAGGTGGAAGGAGAAAAGAAGAAAAAAGCAAAGCTGAAGAAGACCACTGATAAAGAAAAATATTTCCATTGCAACAGTGACAACCACTGAAAGCAGAACTGCCCTAGTTACTTGGCCACCCTAAAGAAGAAGGAGGCAGGTCCTTCTGAAGGTATGCTCGTTTTTGAGTCTAACCTTATGGTTTCTTCTGCATCCAGTTGGGTGCTTGACTCTGGTTCTAGTGCTCACTTGTGCACTTCTATGCAGGGTCTTGAGGATAGCAGGAGGCTGAGGGATGGTGAGATGATCCTACGCGTCGAAAATGGAGCAAGAGTTGCTATCATGGCCATGGGAACATACCCTCTTCGACTACCATCTGGTTTAGACTTAGTGTTAAAAGACTGTTATTATGTGCCTATAGTAAGCAGGAATTTGATTTCTGTTTCTTGCCTTGCATTAGAAGGCTATGTAATTAGTTTTCTTAAGGACCATTGTAACATTCTTTATGAAAGAAATAAAATTGCAAGTGGTTTTCTTATTAACGGTCTTTATCAGTTACATGTTGATGTATCTATTTTTAATTTTGAGCAAAATGTGAATGCCATAAAATCAAATTGAGTCCTAGGGATAGTCCAAATGATAGATATCTATGGCACCTAAGATTAGGTCATATAGCAGAAGATAGGGTTAACAAATTGGAAAAAAATTGGGCTATTGAGTCCATTGACTTTCGAGTCATATCCAATTTGTGAATCCTGTCTTCATGGCAAAATGACTAAGCTCCCTTTTGTAGGACATGGGGAAAGGGCCACGGATCTTCTTGCCCTAGTACATACTGATGTGTGTGGCCCATTTGATGTGTCGGCTAGAGGCAACTTTATCTACTTCATAACCTTTACCGATGATTTATCTAGGTATGGATATGTGTATCTTATGAGACACAAGTCTGAAGCTTTTGAAAAGTTCAAAGAATTCAGACATGAAGTAGAAAAGCAAACAAAAAAAATCCATTAAGGTTCTTCGATCAGATCGAGGAGGTGAATACCTTAGTCGGAAATTTTTAGACTATCTCAAGAAAAATGGCATAGTCTCTCAATGGACTCCACCAGGAACACCTCAACTCAACGGAGATTTTCAGAATGGAGGAATCGGACCCTATTAGATATGGTCCGATCCATGATGAGCTTCACAGACCTCCCTGATTTTCTTTGGGGATACTGTTTGTTAACTGCAATATACTTACTGAATAGGGTTTCCTTCTAAAACCGTTCCTACCACACCTGTATGAGATATGGCATGGTAAGAAACCAAGTCTGAGTCATCTCAGAATTTGGGGTTGTCCGGACTCATGTCAAAAGACAACAAGCGGATAAGTTAGACTTTAGGTCCTTCAGAGCTCGATTCATAGGATATCCTAAAGAGTCATTAGGATATTATTTCTACATTCCAGAAGATCACAATGTGATTGTGAGTCGACATGCCATCTTTCTTGAAAAATAGTTTATTCAAGATAGCGGCATTGGAAAGTAGATCAAGCTTCGATGAGAAAGTCTCACAAGAGCAACGAGCTAAGGACCAAATGGAACCAAATCAGGTTGAGCCAATCCATTCACTACCTCCTCCACCTCGTAGATCGGAAAAGGATTTTTCGTCCCCCTGAAAGATACTTAGGTACTATTTCAGAGGAAAGTAGAGAAAATGTTCCTCGTAGGTAATGGGGTTCATGGTGATGATCCCAAAACCTATAACGAGGATGATATCAGATATCGACTCCTGAGAAATGGTTAGAGGCAATGAAGTCAGAAATTGACTCGATGCACTCAAACCAAGTCTGGACCTTGGTAGATCCACCAGAAGGTATAGTACCTATTGGGTGTAAATGGATCTTACAAGAGAAAGATTGGTGCAGATGGAATGTGGAGACATTCAAAGGCTAGATTAGTGGCAAAAGGTTATAGTCAACAGTGCGAAGGCATTGACTATCAGGATACCTTTTCGCCAGTAGCTATGCTAAAATCCATCCGCACATTGCTTGCTGTTGCAGCCTATTTTCGATTATGAAATATGGCAAATGGAATGTGAAAATGGCATTCTTAAATGGATATCTTGAGGAAGATATCTATATGGAACAGCCGCTAGGTTTCACATCCAGTGATGACTGATCACAAGGTTATGCAAGCTGCAAAGGTCCATATATGGACTTAAGCAAGCATCTCGGAGCTGGAATACTCGTTTTTAATGATGTGATCAAAATGTTTGGATTTCATCAAAAATGAGGAGGAAGCCATGTGTCTTCAAAAAGGTCAGTGGGAGCGCTGTTGTCTTCCTCGTATTGTACGTGGATGACATCCTCCTTATTGGGAATGATATTCCCATGTTGACCATCAGTTAAAATATGGTTATCTAAAGAATTCTCCATGAAAGACCTAGGAGAAGCATCCTTTATTCTAGGAATTAAGGTCTATAGAGATAGACCGAATAGGATGCTAGGACTTTCACAGAAGATGTACATAGAGGAAGTACTAAAGAGGTTTAGTATGGAAAACTCTAAGAGGGGTTTAATACCCTTCAGGCATGGCATTCATCTTTCCAAGAAGATGTGCCCTAGCACACCTGAGGAAATAGAATGCATGAGCAAGATCCCTTATGCTTCAGCAATAGGGAGCCTCATGTATGCCATGTTATGTACACGACCTGATATAGCCCATGCTGTGAGTGTCACAAGCAGATATCAGTCAAATCCAGGTGAAGAACACTGGACTTCTATGAAATGTATCCTTAAGTACTTGAGAAGAACTAAGGATATGTTGTTGGTCTTTGGTAATGGAGAACTCCAAGTCCAGGGGTATACAGACTCGGATTTTATGTCCGATGTAGATGATCGAAAGTCGACATCTGGAGTCTGTTTGTGTGCAATGGTGGAGCTGTCAGTTGAAAAAGTTCCAAGCAGACAGTGATAGCAGATTCCACCATGGAAGCAGAATATATCGCTGCATCAGAAGCTGCAAAGGAGGCATTCTGGTATAAGAAGTTTGCCACAGAGATCGGAGTGATGCCATCAGATGCCATTCCTCTATACTGCGACAACAATGGGCCATAGCCCTTGCTAAGGAGCCGAGGTCTCACCAAAAATCCAAGCACATCGAGCGGCGATACCACCTCATCCACGATTACCTCGAGAAGGATTACGTCGAGGTCAAGAGAGTCGACTCCGCAGATAATGCGGTGGCAGACCCACTTACAAAGCCGTTGGGCCAGTAGAAGATCGAAGCCCACCTTGAGAAGATGGGACTTAGATTTGTAGCCAATTGGCTTTAGGTCAAGTGGGAGTTTGTTAGATATGTGTGCCCTAGAAGCCAGAATTGGCTGACACTTGTAATACACTTCTAGGGGCAAAATTATAATTTTGACTATAAATAATAAAATGGATTATTTTCTATCACATATGTGTATTTAGTGTCTGTGATACATCCCTTGAGTTAATGGTAATGATAATTCATATTTTCAAGAGTTGAAAATTTAAGACATGAATTTTCATTATTAACTCATAAAATGCTCCTGACCGTAGGATCATCATGAGGATGGTGATTGATCCGAAAGGTTAGTGTACAATCGCTTCTTTATAGTAGATGAGTCTTGAGTCTATGGTGTAGAGACACCAGAGCGAGAGTACAGGTACTCGTTAGAGAACGAGGGCACTGAGCGTGACCACCTCGAGTAGTCATAAGAAAGTCTACCTTCTCGTCGATGACTGACTCGATGCTGCAGTGGTGTGTCTGGTTCTTTGACCTGAGGTGCATCGGCAGTTCACCTTGAGGGTGTTATAGTTTGACTACACCATGACTCGATCTCCTAGCCATTCGAATCCTGAGGTGTATGTTGGCTATAGCATGTTCATTGTAGGAATTGGATTGCACCAAGATGGAATCTATCTACCTCGGTGGATGAGGAGCAGCCCTATGATGATCATGAGAATCAAGTCCATAAGCCCATGGCCATGGCAGAGAGAGTGAAATAATAGAAAGAGTTTCTATTAAGGTTTTCACATCGGACTTGAATCGAATGATTAAATCATATGATAGAAATTAGGGTTTGACGAGTTCACCTTAACCCTAATCTGATCGGGGCTCAAGATAGAAGAACTTAATCACACAAGTAGCTGCACCAAGAGGTTCTTTTTCAGTTTTGATGGGTTGCCACCATATACTGCTAGGTGTCACTGGTGGATTTTGGGAGCAATTAGAATGATTTAGATGATCGATCATTCTAGTTGTCTGAATTAGAAGAGTTTCGATCCATCAAAATGAGTTTCAGTGATATCGATGATGGAGATCATGACATATCCCATTACCATACAGAACTGAATCTAATTGGATCATACAAACAAGGGTTTGGATTTGAATATCATCAATTGGACTAATCCGGTTCAATTGATTTGAATTAGATTCAATTAGGTTCAAGAAAATCATGCTAGAACACGGTTGAGCCTAACATTCTCCTTTTTATTATCATTAAAAGTTATCTCGACTGAGCCAAATATATTTGTGCTCACTCAGATACCTTTTTTTGATCTGACTAGAGCTTGTCCAGGTCAGAAAAGGATTATCTTAATTTATAAGATAAATTTGAGACAACACCTGCCATTTTTTATCACCTGCTAATTCTTGTCCTTTGACTTTGGTCAAACGTTGACCTTTAACCCTTGGACATCTAACCATGTGTCATGCACTTATTGGATAGTAGATAGGAGCTTGTCCCCTCACTGGAATTTGGAAAGAAGGGGGTGCACGTCTAGGATGGCATGCGCCCATGGATAGGGATGCCTGGAGTTCCATACAGATGGGACTCTAGGTTGCTTCTTGGATTCAAACTAGGTGACCCTTACCTATAGACTTTGACCAGTTTAAGGCACCATCTAAGGATGAATCTATGAGGCTCTCATCTGATTGGATCAGATGATGTCATCCCACCAATTAGATTTAGATCTGATTGCACGAAGCAATGCGATTGGCCGGGATGATGCAGCACTGCATGGCGTAGTAGAGTCTATAAATAAACCCTATCTACACCCAACCTAAAGTAAGTTCCTCTTAGCCCATGCCCCAAGGCTGCCCCTCTCCCTCCTCCATGCCATCTTCTAATCTTCTCTCTCCTCTCCACACCCAAAAAAGTTGGGCTTCAGTTTGGTGCAATCCAGGCAAGAAAAGACTGACGAGAAAGAAAGAAGACAACACTGCTGCAGAAATGACTGCTGATCTTCAGAAGGAGTTTTGAAGATCCTCCAAATTATATCTAAATCTAATTTTTGGAGACGTGATAAAAAAGAAGAAGATCTCTAGATCCAGTCTGAGTGGATACCGATAGAAGCCAGGCGCTTGTATGGCTAGATCCAGAACCTCAGGCAATCAGCAGAATCATCGAAGGATAATTGAATTATCCAAAACCAAGATAACATTAATTTAGATTTAATTTAATTTAATTTTCTTATTTATCAGATCATAAAATTAGATTTGAAAAGTGTCAGATCTGATCTGGGTCTAAAAGAAAATTTTTGAAATATGCCTCTCGATCCAATCAGATTTGAATGAACCTGATCCAAAAAATCTGATTTTTTCCTTCACTTACACCTGTTAAACAGGAGCCTGGGGTAAAACTAAATTAGTAAAAATTATTTGGAGAAATAATTAATTGAGAACTTACCCATAGGTGCACTTAGGTTAGCCAGAGCTTTTCTTAGATCCATATGCAATCTATATGAATTCTAGTACCTACTAAAGAATTAAAGTAACTCTCTAAATTAGAGGTAGAGGCTACCAATTTATACAAAATAGTGGGAGAATCTTTAGACTAAAGTTCAAGTCTTTAGGCTTAAAATAATTCATACACATTAGGTCATTGTTCTCTTTTTCTCAGATTATGGCTAAACCCTAATTGCTCCAATCACTATTAGATAGCGATATACTTTGGGACCCAACTTCGGTGATCAGTATCAAAAGTTGAATTTGGTTCAGCAGCATGAAGGGGTTCGTGCTAGGGCTTCAAAGCCCAGTTAAAACAATAAGTCTAAGAATGATCCAAATCAGGTAGAGAGCTTCTACTATAAGAAGTTGGATCATAGAAAGAAGAATTATTTGCAATATCTTACTTTTCTTAATCCCACCAAGCTGAACAAGAGAAAACAACAACGAGTTGCTAATTAAGGATGTTATATGATAACACCTTGTCATTTCTCTATTTGTGACTCTACTACCTAAGTATTGGATACTAGTAGTCTTATGAAATTTGTTGCAAGGACTACAAGTAGAAAATTTTGAAAATAGTGAGAAATTTTTGAAAGTTGGGGTTGGAAATCCTGTTCCAGTCTTAGCTTTAGGAATTACCAAGTTTGTTTTCAAAAGTTATTATTTTTAATGATTATGACTGTGGTCCATAGTTTATGATAAATATGATCTTTGTTGGCCTTTTGGCCAAAGATGATCATCATTTATCAATAAAAGAAGATTATTGTCATATTATTATGAATGATGTTTGATAAGCAACATAAATTCACCAATAAAAATATTAATTTATCAATTAATTCATATTAATTTTTAAGAATTAATGATTAATTTATATATAATTTTTGAGAAATTCATATTTTTATTAATTAAAAAATTAATTATAAAATAATAAAAATTAAAAAATAAAATTTTATTATTAATAGAAAGAGTTTATCTTTTTGATCATAATAAAATTAGTTTCACATAAAATAGAGCTAAAACGAAGAAGATATGAATTTCTAAAGAAATAAAATAAATAAAATTTAAATAAAAAAGAAAACAGCTCAGCCGGCTCCGCAAGCCAAGCCACCAAGCCAGGCCAAGCCAAGCCATCAAAGCCGACTCAGCCATTGAAGCCATCAGCCGGTCCACGATCCAAGCGTGAACCGTTAGCTCAGTAGAAATCGACGAATCACAGCGCGACATGTGGTGAACCAAGACCCTTAAAGGGTCCGTAGAAATTTATTGCGGCTCACAGGGCAATCTGGTCTTTTCACGCGGCAACAAAGGTGCTGATTGCCTACAGTGTGCAGTGCGGCCAGTCCACGCGGCCCATGGGAATAGTAATTATGCGATCAGATGGTTTCGGTTGATTGCGGTCATGATCGGATGGCGATGGTTATTTTTGGGTTTGATTCAAATTCTATCAGCGATCTGGCATGATCCGATGGCAAAAAAACTAAGTGATGAAGATCCAACGGTCCAAAATGCTCTCGACGGTGATCAAGACTCCCAACGCATAGATTTCCTTCATCAACATACGATCAGACCGCCAGAATTTAATCCGACCTGATCTGGGCTGATACACATCCAATTTTGATGATTTTTGGACCATTGGATTCCTATTTATGATCAGATTTCATCCAGAGTAGTAGAATTCATCTAGAATTTCTTTTAATCTAATTTTTGTTTAAATTTCTTTATATTTTGATGATCAAAGAGCCCCTTAGTCCCACATTGCCCAGAAGCAAACTCTCCAGCCCTCCTAGCTCTATAAAAAGGACCCCAGGCCTCTAGAAATCAACATCTCCAGTCAAGGTGAAGCTTTAGTATAGGGTGAAGCCAGGCTATGGGTTAATGGCTGCTTCAAAGCAATTGGTGCCGAAAAGAAGAGCTGAGCTTCTACACCATCTTTCCACCAATGCCGATCCAAGATCAGAGATCAGCCTATTTTATTATTTTTTTATGTATTTAAATTATGAACTTTTTAATTAATATAATATTTATTTTTATGCTCTTTAATTTTATGCTCTTAATTTTTATTATAATTTAATTTTTATATTTTAATTATTAATTTTTATTGCAAGTAGATGCTAAGATCTAACTAGTAGATCTTAGTACCAAGTTTAAATTCATGTACCTTTTAATTTTTGCTTTTTATTTTTCGACTTCACTTTTGATCCCAAAACTCTTCTCTTTTTTTTTTCTTTTTTAAAATCAAATATTTTAAATCTAAAAATACTATCTTTCCTATAGATTCAATCCGACTCACTACTATCTATAAATTTTTAATTATTTTAAGAAGTCAGATTAAATTGATAAATACGGTGTCTTAACGACAACATCACGTTCCTATCAAATTTTTGGCGCCATTGTCGGAGATGGAATAGATGCTATTTTTTCTTTGATTTCTTTGATTTTTTTTATAAATTAATTGTAAATACTTTTTTAAAATGTTACTCACTAATTTTTTTTATTTATTTATTTTGCAAAAAAAAGAGAAAAGGAAGAAAGCATCTAATTTTGGTGAGATCAATCCTAACCCTAGTCCTCTTTTATTTTTATTTATTTATTTAATTATTTTATTTTTAAATTAATTTAAAAAATATCCATTTAAATCTAGGTTAAAAGTCTCATGATAAGATTAAAAATCTTAACTGCTTAGAGCATGTATCATATTATTTTTATTTTTATTTTTATTTTTATTTTTTTTTTATGATTGCTGGAGGCAAGATAAGCCTTTCAGAATTCAATTATTTGCATGCATCCAGTTTAAATTGTATAGAACCCTTTGATTGAAAATTTTTTGTGCATATTCATATTAAACCAAATTAAGGGCATAACCCAATTAAATAAGATAAGGTAGAGATTTGATCATCCTTCCTTGGTCCACAAACAATCAACCAGCATCCTACATTGACCTAAGCTTTTAATTTTAAAATCAATTAGATATCAGCCCTAGGAACTCAAGCTCAATAGGATAAGGAACCCAAAGAGTTGAACCAGGATAGGGTTAGTCAATTTGACTGGTGTCTAGGAAAGTGGTTTAGGGACGACTGGGCCCGAAGAAAGATGGTTTCTAATTGGTTCCGTTAGCTTATTTGGCCAAGCATAATTGGTGTCTAAAGCAAGCAAAAGGGAGACTCCCACCGACCTTATACTTACCTGGCTAGTTGATTGGCTAATCCTACACTTGGAGGGCTTGAAGGTGACCTTGGCAGTTAGAAGCTATCTAGATCTAGGATAACGCTTAGTCAGGATTGATTGACCAACTTGACTGCTAACCAACATCAAACCTAATTAAACTTAATTCTTCTCTCTCTTCTTAGTTCTAGGACTCCTTAGGACCTGTTCTTTAGAACTCTTCTTTCTTTCTTCTCCTTTCTCTTCTAAAAATAAAATAAAATAAAATAAAATAAAAATTAAATTAAACTAAATAAAAAAATATTAAAAATGATAATTAAATTAAATTAAATTAAATTAAATTAAAATTAATAAATAAAATAATTTAAAAAATTTAATTTTTAATATAATAAAATAATAAAATATATATATATAATTCTAAAATATTCTAAAAAAATTTTGAACCATACATTAGGGTTACACTAATACATGCATGGTAGGAAATCGCTTTTTCTGATTTAGTTGAACTTAATTAAATGGTTGATTCACATTAAACCTAATAATTAAATGGCTAATCTGAACCTAATAGTCCAAAAATTAGATAAAGTTGACCTTCTTGCTCAAAAATTAGATCAACTCCTAATCCTAGGTCAATAATCTTCTACACAATTCACATCATCCTCTAATTATCAGAAGATTTGTTCAATCTGTGCTAGCCCAACCCATTATGTGAGTGAATATCCTATGACTGCATAGTTTTCATCTTTTATCCAAGAACAAGCTGCTAAAGGCTACTCCAAGCCGGTTAATGATCCATTTTCAAATTCATATAATTCAGATTGGAGCAACCACCATAATTTTTCTTGGACATCTCAACAGACTCAGGCTCAAACCCAAATTTCAGCTATGCAAAATTATTAAAATAGATCCCAATACCAAAATTATTTCTATAATAATGGTTAGCCTAGTCAGTTTACCCAGCCATCATATTACAATCATCCCTCATACCCACCTCCTCAACAGACCAATCCAGCTGACGATAGATTTAACCAACTTCAACAATTAATTCTAACTCAACAACGATCTATCGCCAAGCTAGAAGCCCAAATAGGTTAATTAGTTGAATCTAACATAAGGAGAGAACTAGATCAACTACCGAACCTACCAATTTTAAACAACCCATCTAATATCCACCAACCACCTGGACTAAGTTATCAATTTAATGTCTCACTTAAGAATCCCCAATCTGAGAATACCAAAGTAATTTTTGAACTTAAAAGCTATAGGATTCTTATGGACCCATACCAAGACCAGGGGAGAGAGGCTAGTACTGATGCTAGTCAAAATAAAAATTTAGAAGAACAAGTTAGTACTGAGACTAACCATATAGAAGAATCCGAGCCAGGAATTAGTACTGATGCTACTTCCAGTTTAAATGAGATAGAAAAATGGGAAAAGAGAATAGATGATTTACCCAAAATGTATAAACCTAATATCCTATTCCCTTCAACCTTAGAAGCCG
This sequence comes from Cocos nucifera, assembly GCA_006176705.1. NCBI lineage: Eukaryota > Viridiplantae > Streptophyta > Magnoliopsida > Arecales > Arecaceae > Cocos > Cocos nucifera. The sequence continues at coordinate 407,181 of QRFJ01000305.1, forward strand.
GTTCTTCTTACAAAAATCAAGAGGCATATAATGAAATGTCAATGGAGTTATTTAAACAAGATCATATTAATTTATCTTCAGAATTAAAGCCATCTTTAATCACCATTCCAGCACCCATTGAACCAAATGTTACTCCTAAAACTCCATTCATGAGTATTTTAGAAGAACAAATAGGAGAAATTTTTAATAAACATGGGTTTGAGAATGGGATCACAAATTATGTCCCTAAAATTAACAGTGAATATATCAATAATGGGATTATAAATCAACTTTCTGAGATTGGCAATCCAAAATCATTGGAATTTGTCGATCCAATATTCAACATAGGATAGTAAGCTGCATTATGTCTGGCTGAAGATAATAAATTTAGCACTTATTGAGAGGCAACCCAATATTTAGTTTATCTTTTTAGTTTATTTTTTTTTTAGGATAATTTGAATAAGTTGGAGAGAGAGCCCAAATTTTTAAAGGCATATGCTAGACCAAAAATATAGTCAGGTGTATTCTTTCATGTTCTTTATTACATCCTTTATTTTTTCTTCTCCATTGAGGACAATGTCGATTAAGTTAGGGGGGAGAAAAATAAAAATTTTAAAATTTTTAGTCCTCAAAAAAGTTAGTATTTAGTATTTAGACACCTAATTATGCTTAAGAATCAAATTAAACTAAGCACTTTTAAAAGAAAATTGATTCACAGATCAGAGAACCTATGAGATATTGAGAAATCAAGTATTAAGAAAATTCAATAAAGAGTTAAGTCTATAATATAAAAAATTTTTCCTTGAAGCATTTCTAATTATTTCTACTAGCATCAAAGAAAAGTCTAGTTTTTATAGGCTTCTGTAGGATAACTATATGTTTCTTCATATAACAAATTTATTTTAATAAAATAGTTTTTAAGTACTTCTCACTGAGTAACCGGGCCTCTTTGTCTAAGAAAGCATTGAGGTTCGCATCAAAAGGTGAGAAGGGCAAAGAAGCTCGTTGTAAAGCTAGTCTTAACTCGTAGCCTATTTGATTCGAGCTAGTAAGTTCGAGGGGTATTCTATACCTAGTGCCCTAAAGCCAACTGGTTTGGGAGTCATTGGCCCAAGACTCGCTACATGAATCAAATAGAAAGCTTAAGAGATTAAGATACTCAATAGTGGTACAACGTTAAATATATATATATATATATACATATATATATATATATATTGGTTTTTCACCGAGTAACTGGATCCCGTTGCCTAAGTAAGCAATGATATTCGCATCAAAAAGTGGGCAATGTGAAAATAAAAATCAATAAATGAAGGACGAAAGTAGTAATACACTTATCTATATGAAAGTTTAGACAAATCAGAGATAAAGGTGGGATAATTTAGAAAAAATTTTAAAAAATTTAATATTCTTTACTTAATTTTTTTATTGATAGGTATTAATATCCCAATGATATATCTCACTTAAGCTCTACTAAATATCAATGGCCATTTTGAAAACTGCTTAGATAAAATTAAAAACTCTAAAGTTAAAAAGATATTTATAACTAAATTCTTTCTTTACTCAAGGATGAGCAAAGCTTAAGTTAGGGGGTATGATAAGCATCATAAATTTATCAATAAAAGTATTAATTAATTAATTAATTCATATTAATTTTTAAGAATTAATGATTAATTTATATATAATTTTTAAGAAATTCATATTTTTATTAATTAAAAAATTAATTATAAAATAATAAAAATTAAAAAATAAAATTTTATTATCAATAGAAAGAGTTTATTTTTTTAATCATAATGAAATAAGTTTCACATAAAACGGAGCCAAAATGAAGAAGATATGAATTTCTAAAGAAATAAAATAAATAAAATTTAAATAAAAAAGAAAATGGCTCAGTCGGCTCCGCAAGCCAAGCCACCAAGCCATCAAAGCTGACTCAACCATTAAAGCCATCAGTTGGTCCACGATCCAAGCATGGACCGCTAGCTCAGCAGAAATCGACGAATCATAGTGCGACACGTGGCGGACCTAGACCCTTAAAGGATCCACAGAAATTTATCGCAGCTCACAGTGCAATTTGGTCTTTTCACTCAGCAACAGAGGTACTGATTGGCTGTGGTGTATGGTGAAGCCGATCCACGCGGTCCATGGGAACAGTAATTGCACGATTGGACGGCTGCAGTTGATTGCAGTCATGATCGGACGGCGGTGGTTATTTTTGGGTTTTATTCAAATTCTATCAGCAATCTTGCACGATCCGATGGCTAGAAAACCAAGTGATGAAGATCCAACAATCCAAAATGCTCCCGATGGTGATCAGGACTCCCGATGCATGATTTACGGTCAGATTTTCTCCATCAACATGTGATCGAATGGCTAGAATTTAATCTGACCTGATCTAGGCTGATACACATCCAATTTTGATGATTTTTGGATCGTTGGATTCCTATTTATGATCAAATTTCATTCAGAGTAGCAGAATTCATCTAAGACTTTTTTAATCTAATTTTTATTTAAATTTTTTTATATTTTGACGATCAAAGAGCCCCTTAGTCCCATATTGCCCAGAAGCAAACTCTCTAGCCCTCCTAGCTCTATAAAAAGGACCCCAGGCCTTCAGAAATCAACATCTCCGATCAAGGTGAAGCTTTGGTACAGGGTGAAGCTAGGCTATGAATTAATGGCTGCTTCAAAGTAATTGGTGCCAAGAAAAAGAGCTGAGCTTCTACACCATCTTTCTACCAATGCCGATCCAAGATCAGAGATCAACCTATTTTACTTTTTTTATTTTATGTATTTAAATTATAAACTTTTTAATTAATATAATATTTATTTTTATTCTTTTTTTAATTTTATGCTCTTAATTTTTGTTATAATTTAATTTTTATATTTTAATTATTATTTTTTTATTGCAAGTAGATGCTAAGATCTAACTAGTAGATCTTAGTACCAAGTTTAAATTTCTACACGTTTTAATTTTTGCTTTTTATTTTCCGACTTTACTTTTGATCCCAAAACTTCTCTCTTTTCTTTTTCTTTTATAAAATCAAAGATTTCAAATTTAAAAATACTACCTTCACTGTGGATTCGACCCGACTCACTACTATCTATGAATTTTTAATTATTTTAAGAAGTTGGATTAAACTGATAAACACGGTGTCTTAACGACAACATCGTATTTCTATCAAGTTTTTGGCAATATTTATTTTTATGCTCTTAATTTTTATTATAATTTAATTTTTATATTTTAATTATTATTTTTTCTTGCAAGTAGATGCCAAGATCTGACTAGTAGATCTTAGTATCAAGTTTAAATTCATGCACCTTTTAATTTTTGCTTTTTATTTTTTGACTTCACTTTTGATCCCAAAACTCTTTTCTTTTCTTTTTCTTTTGTAAAATCAAAGATTTCAATTCTAAAAATACTATCTTTCCTATGGATTCGATCCGACTCACTACTATCTATGAATTTTTAATTATTTTAAGAAGTTAGATTAAACTGATAAACACGGTGTCTTAATGATAACATCGCATTCCTATCAATGTTATAATAATACATGGATAATAATTGGTATATATTTTATCATAGTTTGTTAAGTATAATATACATATTTAATAAACATCCAAGTTAAATAATGTCATGAATACCTGCTTTTGACATTGTAGGCTTAGTCATGTTGACAAGAACAAGATAAATAGGTTAACCTTAGAGGAAAACCTTGATATCAATGATTGTGAATCATTGCAGACTTGTGAGTCTTATCTTCTTGGAAAGATGGTAAAGTTACTTTTTATTAGAAAAGATGAAAGAGCCGGTGAAGTTCTAAGTCTCTTACATAGTGATGTATGTGGACCTATGAACTCAAGTGCCAGAGAAGGATATCAATATTTTATTATGTTTATAGATGACCTATCTAGGTATGGATGCATCTAGCTTGAATCATTTAAAATGTTCAAATAATTCCATAATGAAGTAAAGAAACGAACTAGAAAAGATATTAGAACTCTTCAATGAGATCGAGGAGGCAAATACTTATCTTGTAAGCTTTTGACATATCTATGAGAGAATAGGATTCTCTCATAGTGGAATCCTCCCAAAACACCATAGGATATTGGTGTATTGAAAAGAAAAAATTAAACTTTGTTAGACATGGTTCGATCCATGATAGGGTTTACTAGTCTGCCTGCTTTAGAATTATGCTCTTGTGACTACTCATTTTACTTTAAAAATTATTTTGAGTAAATCTATTGCAAAGACTCTATATGAGATATGGATCAGACATAGACCTAGACTCTCTCACCTTTGAATTTTGGGGTTGTCTGGCTTACGTCAAATATTTACACATAAATAAACTTGGACCCTGGTCCAATAGGTGTTTATTTATAGGGTATCCCAAGAAAACTAGGGCTTATTAGTTCTACCATGCTGAAGAACATAAGATGTTCATCAGTAGTAAGGCATTCTTTTTGAAAAAGAAGTTTCTTAGAGAAGAAACTTATACCACTAAAGTTGAACTTGAAAAAGTTTGATTGGTAAAAAGAACCGACACAATCTAGTAAACCTATAGAACCGAATTTAATTAGATCAAACCCGGAGCCCATTAATTTGGCATCATTAAGGAGTTTCAGTAGAGTACTATGCCAGCTGGTCAGATACTTCAGTATCTAGGTCTGAGGTGGCGATCCTATTGAGTTTGATGAGAATAATAAAGATCCGATCATCTATATGGATGCTATGCAGAGGTCTGACTCTGAGAAGTGGCTTGAGGTCATGAAATCCGAATTGAAATCCATGTAGATCAATATTGTATGGACACTAGTTGATCCACTTGAAGGGATAAAATCCATTGGATACAAATAGACTTTCAAAATGATCAGAGTGGTACAGATGGAAAGATGGAGACCTAGAAAACCCATTTGGCTATCATCTTAGAGTTGAAACATGCATTTTGAATGCATGTTTTCATTATGAACAAAGAACCCTACATTTGTAAGTAGGCAAAAGATTCTGTAGTGTTATTTCTTGTGTTGTCTATAGATAATATTCTCTTAATCAAAAATGATATTTCAATATTACAAGGAATAAAGGTTTAGCTATCATCTTAATTCTCTATATAGAATTTAGGAGAAGCATCCTATACCTAAGGATGATGATCTATAGAGATAGATCTCAAAGAATGTTTGGACTATCCCAATCCATGTATGAGATCAGATATGGCATACTCACTAAAAATAGTGAGCAGATACCAGTCTAATCTAAATAAGAATCACTGAAAGATTGTATAGATAATCCTTAAGTATTTGAAAAATATTTGAAAAATACTAAGATCCAGCGACTCATATATGAAGAAACTAACTTAAAACTTATGGAATATTTTGATTCCAATTTTTAGTCAGATTAAATCAATAGTAAGAGAGTATCGGTCATGAATTTACCCTACATAGAAGGAGCAATCTGCTAGAAAACTTTCGAGCAGAATACTATAGCCAATTCTATGAGCAAGGCAGGGTACATCATGACATCTGATGTTGCCATGCAGGTTGTGTGGTTGCAAAGGCTTATTAGCAAGCTAGAAGTGGCACCCTCCATTGATGGTCTAGTCCTAATGTAGTACTAAAGCCATAGATTTTGCTAAAGAACCAAAGATGCACCACAGGACCAATTTATTCTATAATACTATCACCTTATTCAAAAAATTTTGGATAAGGATGACATCGACCTTCAGAAGATCGATGAAAAAAAGAAAACTTCACAGATCCATTTGCTAAAGCCTTGGAATGAAGGAGTTCAATGAACTCAAGTGGAAAATAGGATATTTGATATTGTTCTAATTGGCTTTAGTGCAAGTGAGAGTTTTTAGAAAATATATCCTAAAGCAAATCATCTAAGTTATGAATGATTGGAATTACTATATGAATTATCAAATAATAATTATTATTATTATTCTTTGGCTTATTCATCATAAAAATTCTATCTTTCTTAAATGAACTTCTAAGTTATGATGAAGTCCTTAGAACTACACTTAATTGATAAAAGAGGATTTATCAAATGATTCTTAAATTATTCATTATCAAATGATAAGTTATTAACTAGGACAATAACTTATCAAGTATAGGTCACTGTATGGCATATGCATTGATTGTCCTCATAACCAAGTAATATGGAGACACTGGTATGACATATAGATGGGATGTAGGAGTACATCTGCACTAAACATGATCAATGTAGTACTTTACTATCAAGAGTAGCTAGTAAAAGCCAATAGATATAAGTGTTCCTCCGATCTGAGATCACCACAGTGACTTACAAGCACTCACTGTACTTTGGTATCAGACTACCTGTATTTCTAATACGGGATCGAAAGATAATAATAATAATAGTTATTTAGCTTATTCATTTTAAAAATTCTATCTTTCTTAAATGAACTTCTAAGTTATGATGAAGTTCTTAGAACCACACTTAATCAATAAAGAAGGATTTATCAGATAGTTCTTAAATTATTCATGATCAAATGATAAGTTATTAACTAGGACGATAACTTATCAAGTATAAATCACTGTATGTCATATGCGTTGGTTGTCCTCATAACCAAATGATATGGAGACACTGGTATGGCATATAGATGGGATGTAGAAGTATATCTACACTAAATGTGACCAATGTAGCACTTTACTGTCAAGAGTATCTAGTAAAGGATAATGGATACAAGTGTCCCTTCGATCTGAGATCACCATAGTGACTTCCAAGCAACTCATTATACTTTGATGTTGGACTATCTGTATTTCTAACATAGGATCAAAATATTTTTAGATGCAGTCAAGTACTTATAGAGTTGCTATGTGAGTCAAGATGAAATTGACTACTTCTAATTAACTTCAGGAGTGAATATCTTGCTATATTTCAATTTAGCAAAACCTAGGCCGAGTAATCCTCATGAGGAGTTATAGGATTTGCAAATTTTGAAATATAATATAGATGACTTATATAAGTGTTGATAGCTAACATGAAGTCATCTTCAGCATTATAGTTTAAAGGAATAAATTATACGATAACCATAGGCCAGGAATCTAATAATGTTGCTTTAGATACATTCGACCTATTCAGACATCGAGTATTATTGCTAGATGATCATTTCGATTAGTACAGAAATTAGTTTCTATGCTACCAACTTAGGTTCAAACCTATGGGGTCACACATATGAGAGATTACTACCTAATCAGATGGTTGATCGATGATTGAGAATCATTCAATGATCGAATTATCAATGTGATTGATGATCAATCAAGTGCAAGTATTGCAGGAGGATCAATAAGCAATTAGATTGCTAATTAGTTTAATTTGATTGAGCAATTGAGCTGAGATTGAATTTAATTAAATTCAATTCAATTAGAATTACTTTGGACTTGATTGGATCAAGTCCAACTGATTTATGAGATAAGCTAATTACAAGAAAAAATAATTTCTTGTTAGATCAGGATTTGAGTGCACCTAATTTTTAATTAACATAGGATTTAAATTAGATTTAAATATGATTTTATTTAATTTAATTAGGCTCCTAGTTGGACTAGGATTATCTTTAATTAGGTTGCATTAGTCCTAGTTCAATAGGTTTATTAAATAAGGTTTGACCTAGTATACATTGGAGAGTCCTAGTGGGACTAGGACGACTCCTAATCCCTTGCACCTAAAACCCCACGCCCCTTGAATTTATTTAAGATGTTTACATGAGTTTTTCTCATGTTAAAGGAAGGTCCCCATGCCCCAATATCTAGTGATTTTGGAATTTGTTGGTGCAGAATCTGGTTGACGTCAGAGTAAGCTAGAGTTGGGGGAGATGAGGCCACCATCGATGACCTGCAAAATAAAGTTCTGATCGAAACTGAAGGTGGTGGCTTCGACAGGACCCTCCGACGGTCAAGTCAGCTCTTTCGATCAATAAAAATGGAGTGCTCAAAAAATTAAGGAGCAGAGCAATGGGAAGGAGAATGAGAGCTTAGAAAAAATGTATCTGGAGGACCCCTTTTATAGATGGAGCCTATAATGTACTGATGGTGACAGTCGTAACCATCTGGTTGTGGACCATTCAGGCTATGTGGAGTTTGTTATGGAGGATAGTGTTCGTTGTTGTGACACGCTAGTCTGTTGGGATTTAATAGTTGAAGTTCGGATGGAGCAGACGTTGGCAGTGAAGAGCTTTGGGTTACACCAGTTCCACAGTAGTTTAGACTCCTTTAAAATTGTCTGCTTGTATGTTGATTTGTATTAAGCTGGTAGCCAAATTCATATGGATGACGAGGTCCTTCTGGGTGATTGGGAGAAAGTCGATTGAAGAGAACTTGCCTGGCGATTGAAAGAAGCTTGTTCATAATAATTTTGCCTAGAGGAAATCATCTGAAAGAAGATCGGATGGAGGAACCCGACTAGAGGAGATCATCTAGAAGGAGGATGACTGACGAAGTTCATCCGATGAGAGCACAACTAAGAAGATCATCCGATAGGAGATCATTCGAAAGGAATCCAGGAGAATATCCATTGGAGGAGTCCGAAAGAAATCCGATTGTGGGTAGTTCAAAAGGGGATTCGCTGAGGGGGTCCGACTGGGGTGTCACTGAGGGAGTTCAGAAGACTGGAGGAGTTCGATCGGAAGGAGCCTATCTGGTGACCGGATGGAGATTGACCAGTGAGAGCTTGGTTGGCGACTATAGATGACTATGATACTTTTGCAACTCAATCATTTTCTTTGAAGCTCTGTGACTTTCATGAACGCCCAAAGGTTAATAAGGTGGAGACAAGGCTCTTTCATTCACGTATCCAAAGCTCTTGGTGCGAGAATGCAGAGGTCTACCACTCTTTGTAGATTGCCAAAATTCATCCAGGAAGGAGGAGTTCTACCAATTTGGTGTCAATCCAGTGTTGAATAATCCAGATAAATTTTGGTAAGGAGAGAGTCCAAGCAGCTTCAAGATTGATCAGGCTAGATTGCATCATGATCGGTCACTTAACTGCTTCGAGAGCCGCCGCCACTGTTCAAGCTCGATTGGGTGAGACCCATGAGGCCCCGTAGGTTCTCGAGTTATTGCATGAAGTTGGCCATGGTTGTTGCCACTGGACAAGGTTGTCCTAAGACTCGAATCCTTCCTGGACTTCGACAGGAAAGGATCTATCCCTAACACAAGCCCTCCTACTCCCGAGTTTGAATTTTGAAAGAAGGGTGTACAGGAATGCAAGTGCCAAAGTCCTTTTCCATCTTTCATGCCTGTTGTAAAGAAAGTCTTAGCACAATCTTCGCTGACACCAAAACTTCTTTAGTATGACTTAACCTAAAAAGATGAATTTTTGAAACTCCCATCGAAGCACTATCCAAGGTGAGGTGCAATAAAGATTCTGGCCATTACCACTCTGCTGCCATGATAAGGGAGACACATGTCGACCTGAAGTTGGTCAGTGGAGATCTACAATCATAATCATTCTAGATTCTTATGGCTATTTAAACTCATCTTTCTTTTTGAGATTTCATGTTGCCTAGGTCACCTCTCTTTTTCTCTGGTCTCCTTCTCCTTTCTTCCCCAGAGCACCAGTGTCTTCCATCATTTTCTTTGATTCCTGGAGGCTCTCTCCTTCGATTTTCATCGAGCTTGCCACCTCTCCGTTCTTTTCCATCGATTTAGGTCAATTCTTGAACCCTCCTTTTTGATCATTCATGTCTTTTAGCATCTCTACCCACTTGGTTTCTTCGAGAGGGTCTCAAATTTTATTTTCAAAGATTTTTTAGGGATTTTCTCTACTTTAGTTTGATCCTCATGTCCTCTAAAGAATCTTGGTCAATTGGTTCTGGAAGCTCGGCCCATTTGGCTTTAATGGATCCTCCGCATATGGACCCCAAACTTATAAAAGTACCTCGACCATCCTTCGTCTCCGATACTATCCCATGCAGACTTCGGTCGGAAGACCTTTCACTGATTAGGATTCAGTTTGGAGTCTCTTTCGATTATGAACTTGAACTCGCTGGTCCTAGCGATCGAGCCTATTTTCCTCCTCCTAGCTAGACTTGTTTGTATGTTGAAACCCTCCGAGCAGGACTTTGGCCACCCATACCTTCTTTCATAATCAACTTGTTCAAATTCTTAAATATTTTCTTTGCCGCTATGGCACCAAACTCTTTTTGGTTCATTGTAGGATTTCTCTCCTTGTACGTAATGACTGACATCCGACCTTCTATCTTCTTATTCCGTAACTTCTTCACCTTCAAACATCATCCGAACATCAAAGATTGGTGGTATGTATCTCCCCAATTCAGCAAGAAGGGGTTACTCAAGGGTGCCCCTTCTTCCATTCATAATTGGAAGGAGAAATTTTTTTGGTCTCATGTTCTTTTTTAGAATTAGGACTTTCTTCCTAGGGCGACATAAGATATTTGATCCATGGAGCCCTCAAACTTGAGAAAAAGATAATCAGAACTCAGTCGATAAGCTAAAAAACTACCAAGCTCCCCCAATCTCCAGGCTACTAGATGATCAGACCTTGTTCGACTTTGATCTTAGCCCTCTCAATCTGGTAGGTAGTCCTTTATAGTCTGCCAATTATGCATGGTCTCTTTTCTTTCTCTAACTTTGATTTTTTTTCTTTATAGAAATGACTCCTGAGGAGAGGAACCACCTGGCCAAGAACTTCAAGTCTGTCAAGAAGAAGAACAGCTCCACTAGGGAAACATCGAAAAAGGCTCGCACTGATGAGCTGATCCCAATCGTGCTGATCTGGGCAGTGCCCATCTTAGAGGTTGATATGGTAGCACCAACTCAGACCTTGCCCCAAGAGGATGCAGCCCTTGCACCTCCTGAGTAGTGCGAGGTCATTGAGAAGAAGAAGAAGAAGAAAAAGGATGTTGTTAGAAAAAGGGTAAGGAGGATGGCCGGAAACTCAAGTGGTGAGGGCTATGGTTAGGAGCGAGCTTCCTTGGATGACTGAAAGGTCATCCAATTCCTGATGAAGGGCAGCATCCTCCCACACATTATTGATAAAATGGTTAGGATGGAGGATGCTGAAAGATTTGACGAATCCTTCGCTGCCTTCCTCGAGATAATTAATACCTTTGAACTTGATCGAATGTGGGATGTACTCCCAGAGTTCTGACTTAATTTCCTTCTATCCTACAGTCGAGAAATTACTTATTTGCCCATTCGAAGGCAACTGATCTCTGCTAAGTCGAGTTCTTCAACGTCCTCCGGAAGGCTCAGGTAGAGACAGAAAGGGTTCAGGCCAAGGTCGACCATTTGAAGGTGGCCTCAGAGGAACAAACTATAGAGGCCAATCGCCTTCGAGAGGCATTGAGGAGAGAAGAGGAGGTTTCTGCGGAGCTGAGGGTGGCCTTGACTCTTTTGGAGGATAAAAGAAAGAAGGCTGAAGAGGAGATCGGCTTAGAGAAGGAGTGGATTGTCGAGGCCTTCAAGTCCTCCAAAGTAATAGAAGACATCAAGATTGCCATCACCCAAGAAGCTTTTCTGGAGGGATTCGAGATCTGCATGAGAAGGGTTGCGAAAAACTTACTAGAGATAGATCTCGACCTTTTGATAGATGAGCCCAATGAAGAAGCCAGTCCTTCTAATGCTAGGGCCACCTCTCCTATTATCGAACCCACCCCTGAAGCTCCAGGACCTATAACCGAGCCTGAGGCCGCAAGGAATGCACCGACCTCACCTACTACTGAATCAGTTGAGATCAAAAATCTTTGATTACTTATACTTTTCTTGCTTTTCTTTTTGATGGACTCAAATATTTTAAGAAATGAAAATGAACTTCTTTCCTCTTTATATTTGTGCTGTGGCGAATGTTATTCAGAGTCCATTTAGTAACCAGAGTTGAGGTCCATCATCCCCAACCAACACTGAGCCCTTGCCCCATGGGATCCTTTTGAAACCAATAGTCAAGGACTATAAGAGAAAAATTCACCATCTGAAGAAGAAGCAGAAGAAGATTGAGGATGAGCTTCAGAAATCTAGGAAGAATGCCTCTGAGGCAACAATTGAAGTCACCCACCTTCGCAAGCTTCACATGAAGGACTCTGCAAACTTCAGCATTAAAAAGGGAAACTTAAAGAGAGAATTAGCCAAGCTTAAAAAGAGTGCCAATGATAAATTCTGGGCACTAACTACAAAGATTAGTTTCCTCGAAGCGGAGCTCAGGGCGGTGAGAGAGAAAATCCAACTACTAGAGGAGAGCTCGTCGTGGTCTACTGACAAGGTTCGATATGAATGGGATTGATCCCAAAGATTTTCTGCGCTTCAGAGGTAGATGTCTGATGTCGAGTTTGCCTATAAGACCTACCGGGTAGCAGGTACAGTAAGATATCCAAACTTGAGCAATAGCTCTGAACTGCCGACAACAAGGTGGCTCGGCTTCAGTAGTGGCTCACTGACAGCTATCGATTTGGCACCAGTAAAAAGTTGAAGGAGATTGCTTCTTTGAAGAGGATTGTAGGCAAACTCTCAAAATCAATCAAAATTGAGAAAGCCAAAGTTCAGTGGTTGAAGCTTCAGTTGGTTTGTGAACAACAAGCCATCAAAGATGCTGAAGGTGAAACTGAAGTTCTAAGGAAAAGGCTGTGGACGTTAGAAAAAATTATCAGCAGGCTAATAGGATGTTCAACGACAACCTAATGAGAAGGAAGGAGCTCGAGGAAGAGATTGTTAGCCTAAAAGAATCTTTAGTGATGGCCAGCAGTCCAAAGTCTGAGAAATCAGATCCCTCTTAAAACTTCGGCTTTTACTTTTTTACATTTGTAACCGGTCTTGCAGACCTTCATTTTGTACTTAACTTTGATTTAATGAAATGATATCTTTCTTCATTTTCACTCTGCATTAGTTGAATCTCTGCTGACATCTCTGACTTCTTTTTACCTCTCTTTCACTTTTTTTTTTGGATGGTCTTGTAGACCTCGGCTTTGCAATAGACCTCAACATCAATAAACGAATACTTTCTTCAATCGCCTTTTTCATTCTGCTTGGATTAATTTGATATCCATTAGTTTTTCTATTTTCTCCACATTGCTTTCTACTGAAATGGTTGTTGAAGATTGATTTTTCCGTCTTTTCATAACCAAAGATCTTTATCTACGCTTGGTTGAGGTTATCTTTTCGTTTCTAGCTTAGTTGGTTTTTTTGGTCCCTTTGTCAAGACGAGGTCCTCCCCTACTCTTAATGAGGTTGGCCTTTACTTTGTCCTCCCATCAGGATGAAGTCCTCCTCCTGTTCCTAATGGGATAGGTTTCTACTCTTGCCAAGACAAAGTCTTCCTCCCATCTTAGTTAACTAGAGATCTTTATTTGCATCAATATGAGATTCTCCTCCTGTTCCTAACAGGAATATGGGGGCACATAAGGGCCGTTGGAAGGGCCTCTGCCCTCATCTCGTCTTAGATTAATGAGACCTTCGCTTTGCTTAAGTTAGGATGAGGTTCTCCTCATGTTCCTAATAGGACAGTAAGGGTGCATAAGGACTATTGGAACAACCTCTTTCCTCACCTCCTCTTAGATTAACGAGGCCTTCACTTTGCTCAAGTTAGGATGAGGTTCTCTTTCTATTTCTAATAGGACAGTAGGGATGCATAAGGGCATTGGAAGGGCCTCTACTCTCATCTCGTCTTAGATTAACGAGCCTTCATTTGCTCAAGTTAGGATGAGGTTCTCCTCCTATTCCTAACAGATATAGGATGCATAAGGGCCATTGAAAGGATCTCTTTCCTCATCTTGTCTTAGATTAACGAGGCCTTCACTTTACTCAAGTTAGGATGAGATTTTTCTCCTGTTCCTAACAGGACAGTAGGAGTGCATAAGGGGCATTAGAAGGGCCTCTCCCCTAATCTTATCTTAGATTAAAGAGGCCTTCGCTTTGCTCAAGTTAGGATGAGATTCTCCTCCTATTTCTAACAGAACAGTAGGAGCGTATAAGGGCCATTGGAAGGACCTCTTCCCTCATCTCATCTTAAATTAACGAGGCCTTTGCTTTGCTCAAGTTAGGATGAGGTTCTCCTCCTGCTCTTAACAGGATAGTAGGAGTGCATAAGGACCATTAGAAGGGCCTCTCTCCTCATCTTGTCTTAGATTAATGAGGCCTTCATTTTATTTTTAAATAAAATTTGGTTGAGTTATTTTCTATCATTATATAATTTCAAACCAAAAAATAAAGATGTCGAAAAAAGAGAGTTTTATTGAAGTAAGATTACTGAAATACATTCGTAGATTCTTCGAATTCGAAGGGCGCAAGAGCGTCGCTCCTTCGAGCTACTTCAAATAATAAGTTTCAGGCCGAACAATCTTCTTGACTTCATATGGGTCCTCCTAATTTGGTGCGAGCTTTTTCTAGTTCTGAGGTTACGAAACAATCGCTCGTCGAAGTACCAAGTCTCCCACTTTAAATGCTTTGCCTCTAACCTTAGAATTATAATAGCGAGCTACTTTTTGCCTATAAGCCACCATCCGAGCTTGAGCTTCTTTTATTTTTTCTTCCAATAAGTCGAGCTTGGCCCTAAGATCTTATGAATTTCACTTCTCATTAAATACCACAACTCGCATCGATGGAAGCTTAAGCTTTATCAGGATAATGGCTTCCATCCCGAAGGCTAGGGCGAATGAAGTCTCTCCGATTGGTAATCTTTAGGTAGTCTAGTATGCACAGAGTATATGATAATGTTCATCTACCCAAGTCGCTTTTGCCTTCTCAAGCCTTGCTTTAATACCTTGTAGTAAGGTTCTATTGGTTACCTCAGCCTCACTGTTTGCCTGTGGATGGACCACTGATGTAAAATGATGAGAAATGTTCAATCCTTCATAGAACTCCATAAATTTTGCTTCAACAAACTATCGGCCATTGTCTATTATAAGGATATGGGATTGGTCGAATCTACAGATAATCAACTTCCAGACGAAGTCTTGTATTTTTGCTTTAGTTATTTTTGCTAGAGGTTTAGCCTCCACCTACTTCATAAAGTAATCAATTGCTACCAGTAGGAACTTTCATTGTCTGGACGTCATGAAAAAAGGTCCAAGCATGTCCATTCCCTATTGCGCAAATGGCCATGGGGCACTCAAGGGTGTAAGCTCGGAGGCCAACTATCTTTGGATATTTATATTTCTTTGACAGCGGTCGCACTTTCTGACATATTCCGTAGAATCATTATACATAGTTGGCCAATAGTAGCCCTATCGAAGTAGTTTATGAGATAGGGACCTAGCTCCCAAATGACTCCTACAGACTTCTTCATGCACTTTTCATAATGCAAAGTTGACTTCAGAAGGTCGAAGACATTTTAAGAGTAGTAGTGAATATGATCTTTTATACAACTTTTCCTCATAGAGAACATATCGGGAGGCTTGATTTCATAATTTTTGAGCTTCTTTTGGGTCATGGGGCAGAACTCCATCTTTGAGATAAGTGAGCAGTGGGTCAATCCAGCTTGGTTCATGCTCAACCTATATCACAAACTGTGATTCTTCTGAACTCAAGCATTTCAAAACTTCAAAGAAGACTCCCTTAGGCAGTTCGACTGGAGCTAGTATGGCTAATTTAGAGAGAAGGTTAGCCCTAGCATTTTTTGTTCTTGGAATCTACTGAATGTTGAAGCTGCTAAAGGCTGAAATTAAGTTCTTTACTTTCTTGAGATATTTTATCATGCTTTCTTTTCAAGCTTCGTAATTACCACTAACTTGTCTGACCACTAGTTGAGAGTCACCGTAAGCTTATAGTTGATCTGCTTTTAACTCTTTGGCTATCCTTAATCCTACTATCAGAGCTTCATATTTGGCTCTATTATTAGTTGCTGAAAACTCAAAGCACAGTGCATATTTAGCAATGACTCCTTCTGAGTTTATCAAGATCAATCCAGTGCCTGCGCTCGAAGCATTGAATGAGCCATCCACATATAAGGCCCAGAAGCCTTAAGAAAGATCAGTACTTTCTTCATTGGAGCTCAACTATAGCCATGGAATACTGACTTCATTCTATTCAAGTTCGGCCTCATCCAGAATAGTGCATTCTACTACGAAATATGCTAGTATTTGAGCTTTAATCGACGATCGAGGTTAAAAGTTGATGTCAAATTTTGTAAGTTCAATTGCCAATTTCATGATTCTTTCGGAGGCATCTGCTCGATGAAGAACTACCTTGATTGGCTGATCAGTGAGGAGGGTTATGGTGTGCCCTTGGAAGTATGATCGAAGTCTCCAGGCTGCAATTAGTAGAGCATAAGTTAGTTTTTCTAGGTTAGTATACCTTGTCTCGGCATCTCTTAAGACTCAGCTTATGTAGTAGATCGATCACTGCACTTTCGTCTCTTTCTTAACTAGGACTACTGCAAGGGCTATCGGAGAGACTGCTAGGTACAAAAATAATTCTTTGGGTTTGGGCTTTGCTAGTAGGAGAGGTGAGTCGAGGTAGCTTTTGAGTTCTTTAAATGCTTGTTGACATTTAGTACCCTAGCAGAAGTTCCTAGGCTATTTGAAGACTCGAAAGAAGGGCATACACCGCTCGACCAACTTTGAGATAAAGCAGTTCAAGGCTGCCACCTTTTCGATTAGGAGCTAAACTTTCTTTATTGATTTTGGAGTGGTCATCTCTTGAATAGCCTAAATTTTCTCTGGATTTACCTTAATTCCATGCCTTGACATCATGAACCCTAAGAATTTTTTCGAAGTTACACCAAAGGCACATTTGGTAGGATTTAACTTCATCTTGTACTTTCGAAGAGTGCTGAAGATTTCTTCAAGGTTGGCTATGTCATTGCTGAGGTTCGACTCTTGACAAGCATATCATCTACATACACCTTCATGTTGCGATCGATCTGCTCCTTGAAGATCTTATTGATCATATGCTGGTATGTTGCACCTACATTTTTGAGTCTAAAAGGCATGATCCTGTAACAATAGAGACCACAGTCAGTAATAAAAAAAGTTTCTTCCTCATCTTTTGGTGCAATCCGAATTTGGTTATAGCCAAAAAAGGCATCCATGAAAGTGAGGAGTTCATGGCCTAAGGTTGCGTCCACCAATTGATCGATTCTAGGTAGGGGATAGATATCTTTTGGATAGGTCTTATTCAACTTCTTAAAGTCTATGCATATCCTTAACCTACCATTCGCCTTCTTGACAAGAACCATATTCGAAACCCAGCTTGGATAGAAGACTTTTTAGATGAATCTAACCTTGAGGAGCTTGTCAAGTTCTTCTACAATTGCCTTCTATCTCTCCGAGGCATGGCTGCACACCTTTTTCTTTATCGATCGATGCTTAGGATTAACAGCCAAACGATGTTCCATAACTTTGACATCAATTTTTGGCATGTCCGCAGGGACCCAAGCAAAGACATCTGCATTTTTCTGCAGAAATTCGACGAGCTGCTCTCGTACATTCACTTACAAATTAGAGCCGATTTGCACCATGTGCTCTTTATTCCCATCGTTCAAAGGGACTGAAACAAGATCTTCCATTGGTTCTCCCATTTCTTCCATGAGGTCATCCCGGACGTCCAACCCATCAACTGGGCAAAGGTTGGGCTACTCACCCTTTTGTAGGGCAATTGAATAGCAATGCCTTGCTAGAGCTTAGTCACCTCTAACCTCTCCAATCCCATAACTTATTGAAAACTTTATTTTTAAATAATAGGTCGACACTACTGTCTAAAGTACATTTAGATCAGGTCGATCGAGGATAGCATTGTAAGCAAATGGAGCTTTTACCATTAGAAAATTCACTTGCATCCTGAACTGCTTTGGATATCATCCTGCAGCCATACTCAAAGTTATTACACCCTCAACTGGTACTGTATCTCTAGTAAAGCCAACCAATGGAGAATTCATTGGTCTGAGCTGATTATTGGGTATAGACATTTAGGAGAAAGCAACATAAAATAAGACATCAGCTGAACTTTCATTATCGATAAGAATGCGGCGTACATCATAATCTGCTATGTTTAAAGTTATTACAATCACGTCATTGGGTAGGAACTGAACTCTTTGTGCATCTTCTTTGGTGAAAATAATGGGCTCTTTAGTTCTCCATCTTTTAGCCGATCTTTTAGATCCACTAGCCTCCTCCCATCGAAGTCCCCCAGAGATGGTGTTGATGATGCCAAGAGGCGGTTGATCTCCCTGCTACTCCATAGAAATTGATCTTCTCTTGCATCAGGCCGATGCCATAGAAATCGACCAAGTCAGTCCCTCCTGAGAGCTCCTCGATCTCATCTTGGAGCTGAATATATTCTTTAGTATCGTGATCATGATCATGATGGTAGAGATAGTCTTTCTAGAATTGCGCTTGTCAGGATGAGTGCACATCCTCTCCAGTCTTGGTAGCTGCTCCTTGATCTTCATCAGCACTTGAGTTTTTGGACCATTGAGGAGGGCGTAGTTGTGGAACCTTTTGAGGGGAGAGCCCCTTCATTTCCTTCTATTAGGGCTCTTTTGATGGTGAGCTCGAGGAGGGGTTCGAGCTCCCCTATGGTCAGGGGGAGTACGTAAGCACGACCAAACTTCATTTGGCTTTTCTTCAACTGCGGGCTTGCTAGACTCGCCTGGCTACTGCTTTCTTGTAGCTTCCTCATCCTTCAGCTTGAAGGCTTCTTCAGCTCAAGCGTAGCCTTCTACCTGAGCTAGTAGATCAGCAAAATTCCTAAGATACTTTTTCTCCAAGAAGAATAGTAAGTCATTCTTCTAAAGACCGTCCTTCAATGTGGCCATAGCAATAGATTGGTCCAAGTTTTGGACCTCTAATGCAGCGGTATTGAAGCAATTGACATAAGCCTGGATGGACTCCCCTTCCTGCTACTTGATATTGATGAGAGAGTCTGAATCTTGCATGGGATGTCGGCTGCTGACGAAATGAGCCATAAACTGATGGCTCATTTGATCAAAGAAGAAGATCGTACCAGACTTCAGTGTCGAATATCAGTTTTTTGCTACTTTCTTCAGAGTAGATGAAAAAGCTCGACATAGGATGGCGTTCAGTGTGCCATGGAGTAGCATCATGATCCAGAAGGCCTCTAGGTGATCGATCGGATTAGTGGTCCCATCATAGCTTTCAAATTGGGGGAGCTTAAAGTTTAGCAAAATCAGCTCCTGCATGATTCTCTGGGAGAAAGGAGGGTTAGTGCAGACGTTGTCATAGTTAGCTGGGGCAACATGGTGGAGCTCTTCAATCCATCGATCCATTTTCTAGAGCTTTCGATCGAGGGCCTCATTTTGATCATGGATCTCGGAGGATTTTCGACTGTAGATAGGAAAGGTCTCTTCTGAAGAAGAATCATCATTGGAATAGGGGCTCTATGCTCTCTGCTTTTCCTTTCTAGAGGCGATGGGTATGCTGACCAAAGTATGCCTCCTTGGGATCAGTTCTTGACATCCCAATGAGAGATTTTTCGATTGGACTGCCGTCAGGAGTTGCCACATGGCCTGCACCATTTTGGTGAGGTCGCAAACCTGCTGTACTAATAGGTTAAATTGCTCTAGATCCACCATTACTGTCGGTGGAGGAGGTTGTGGTGCCGATAAAGGTATTGAAGTAGGTGGGTTTAGCTCAGATCTGATAGTAGAGATGGTGGATCTCCGAGTGGTTGCCTTCTTCAGAGGTATTTGGGAGATTGAGAAGGATTAGATAGAGATGGATCTTGAATCTTGAAGAAGAGAACAATCAGAATCGACTAAGCGCTCCTTTTAGAATAAGGGTTCAGATCCCTACCTCTAGCGCCAATTTTATTAGTGCAAAATTTGGTTGATGCTGGAGCGAGCTGGAGTTGGGAGAGACAAAGCTACCACCGATGATCTGCAAAACAAAGTCCTGATCGAAATTAGGGGTGGTAGCTTCGGTAGGACCCTCCGATGGTCAAGTCAGCTCTTTTGACCAACAAAAATGGAGTGCTCAGAAAATTAAGGAGCAGAGCAATGAAAAAGAGAATGAGAGCTTAGAAAAAATATATCTGGAGGATCTATTTTATAGATGAAGCCTATAACAAACTAATGGTGACAGCCATAACCATCTGGTAGTGGACCGTTCAGACCATGTTGAGTTTATTATGGAGGGTAGTGTTCATTGTCATGACATGCTAGTTTGTTGAGATTTAATAATTGAAGTTCAGATGGAGCAAGCATTGGCAGTGAAGAGCTTCAGGTTACATCAGTTTTAAAGTAGTTCAGACTCCTTTAAAATCATCTGCTTGTATATTGATTTGTATTAAGCTGGTAGCCAAATTCATGTGGATGATGAGGTCCTTCTGGGTGATTGGAAGAAAGTCGACTAAAGAAAACTTGCCTGGTGATTGAAAGGAGCTCGTTCATAATAATTTTTCCTGGAGAAAATCACCTAGAAGGAGATCGAATGCAGGAACCCAACTAGAGGAGATCATCCAGAAGGAGGATGATTGACGAAGTTCGTTCGGTGAGAGCACAACTGAGAAGATCATCCGGAAGGAGTTCGAAAGGAATCCGACTGTGGGTAGTTTGGAAGGGGATCTACTAGAGGGGATCCAACTGGGATGTCACTAAGGGAGTTTAGAAGATTGGAGGAGTTCGGTCGGAAGGAGCCTATCTAGTGATCGGATGGAGATCAGCCAGCAAGAGCTTGGTTGGCGGCTATAGATAACTATGATACTTTTATGACTCAATCATTTCCTTTGAATCTCTGCAACTTTCATAAACGCCCAAAGGTTAATAAGGTGGAGATGAGGCTCTTTTGTTCATGTATTCAAAGCTCATGGTGCGAGAATGTAGAGGTCCGCCACTCTTTGCAGATTATAGAAATTCATCTAGGAAGGAGAAGTTCTACTGATTCAGTGTCAATCTAGTGTTGAACAATCCAGACAAATTTCGATAAGGAGAGAGTCCAAGTAGCTTCAAGGTCGATCAAACCAGACTGCATCATGACCAGTCACTTAACTGCTTCGAGAGCCATCGCCAGCATTCATGGTCATTCAGGCAAAACCAATGAGGCCCCGTAGGTTCTCGAGTTATTGCATGAAGTTGGCCACGATTGTTGCCACTAGACAAGGTCGTCCCAAGACTCGAATCCTCCCTAGACTTCAGCAGGAAAGGGTCTATCCCTGATAGAATTAAATTTGAATTGGTCAAATTTGAAAAGTGGTAATACCTTGAATTTTATTTGATAGAATTTCAAATCCCTAAAACCTCTCCTTCCTCTTTGTGCCATATTTCCTATGCCAAGTTTTCTTTTATTTTTTTGTTCACCCTTTCATTCTCCCTTTTGTGCATGGTTTGGAGGGTTCTCATGCCTGACTTTTAAGGGGAGGCATCCATGAGTTGGACACCCCCTAAGAGTCTTTGATTTTCCTTCTTTGACTAGGTATTTTGACCTAATCTTGGTTTGTTAGAGGGTGCCACCTATTTAATAGGACGTTGGCATGAATAACCCTGATGAATTCCATGCAAAAGTTAGAAGGAGAGAGGGAGGGGGCATGCAGTTTTGGGGCACCTAGTTTCTTAACGGAGTTGGTTTCTTTTGGACATGATTCTATCATATCCTGTTGAGAGGAAAAGGAGGTAAGAATGTCTTCTCTTAGGGTTTCCTCTAGATCTTTCTCTTCTCCATCTTTTGAGAGGCTTTTCTACTGAAAAAATTAGAGAGAAAAGAAGATAGGACATGAAAAAATTCTAGAAGAGAAGGTCTCCTCTTGTCTAGGCGTGAAGATCTATTTAGAACATCAATGGTTGATGTCTAAAAGAGAAGATGGGTCTTCTCTTAATATTTTTATTTAGCCTTTTTGTTTTTTATTGTTGGGAGATCCAAGAGTTGGTCTTCTCCCTCAATCCTTCTTCTTATCTTCATCTCTTGGAGTGTCCAAGAGATTCAAAGAATGTTTTATACATTGACCATTAGGAGGGATCTGCAAGGAGCTAGCACTTCGAGCAGATCTTTATTCGACGAACCTTTGATCTGCATAGTGACTTCATATGGACAACCTATAGAGACCAGACATGCTGTGTGGCTTCAAGCAATAAAGACAATAATGAATTTCAGCTACAATATTCTTGATCCATGCAAAGATAAGAGATTCGATCTCTTTTCTAACCCAGATGTGATTTAGGGTTTCTAGAATTGTTCTAGATCTAGTGTATTGATATGATCAATACCAATCTCTATTTTATTTTTTAGATTTATTCATGCATCTTGACATGTCATAAATCCTAAATATAGGATTTAATGATTAGATCATATGCATAAATAGGTTAAATAGTTTAATCTATATATTTCACTGTATATAAATTCAAAAAAAATTTAAAATATATGCATGAAATCCTGCATGATTTTTCAACACTTTTGTCACACAAAAGAAGAGATTTTTAAACTAGTGGGTGATAATGGATAAGAGGGGATAAGATAGAATTAGTTAGAGATCAACCCAGCTTTAAATTCAAAATAATTTTGAATTCAAAGCTTAACCAATCCTATCCTTATCCAATAGGAGGCAGCAAGGGGTGTTATGCATGGAGGTATCTCTCGCACAATCTAAATTGTGTGATGAGAAGAGTGGAGTGGTCAAGGGATGAGGTGCAAGGGAGGAGTCCAATCCAAATTGGACTCTTATTTTTTTAATTTGAACTCAAACTAAAGAGATGAGCGAACCTAATCCAATTGAGCACTAAACCTTTTTAATTAAATTCTAATTAAATCAAGAATTAATTGAACCCAAGTCCTAATCAAATTAGGAATTAATCTCTCTTAGTGATTAGGTTATCTTATAACCTAATCAGATCAGACATAATTGAGTCTAATTCAATTAAACTTGATCCAAACCTCATTGCTCAATCAAATTAAGCTAATTAATAATTTAATTATTAATTAATTTTTATTAATTCACTAATTCTTAGTAAATTATTTTAATATAATTTTTTATTTAAGATTAATCATCAATCATATTAATGATTATATCCTTCAATGATTCATAATCGTTAGTCAACCATCTGATCAGATAAGAATATTTAGTATGTGTAACCCCATAGGTTCAAATATTAAGTCGGTAGCATAGGAATAAATTTCTATACTAATCGAAGTGACCATCTAGCAATGATACCTAATGTCTGGATAGTGTCGAATTAGTGCAAAGTAATATTCAAGAATCTTTGGCATATGATTATTATATAATTCATTCCTTTGACCTTCAACGCTCAAGATGACTTCAGAGTTAATTATAAACTCTTAATCAGTACATCTATATTATGTCTCAACTTCAAAAATCCCATGACTCCTCATAAGAATTATCCTAACCAAGATTTTGCTAAATTGAAATACAGTGAAGCATAAACTCTTGAAACCAGGAGTGATCAATTACATCTTGACTCACATACCAACTTCATAAGGACTTGACTGTACCCAAAAATCTTCTATCACTGTATTAAAAATATAAATAGTCTAGCATCAAAGTATAGTGAGTTGCTTGCAAGTCACTATGATAATCTCAGATCGAAGGAATACTTATACCCATATCCTTTATGAGCTACTCTTAACAGTAGAGTGCTCTACAGCTTAGTCACATTTAATGAAACGTACTCCTATATTTCACCACATGCTGAAGGAGAAAATCATATTTTTTTGGATCAGGTTCGTTCAGATCTGATTGGATCAAGAGACATATTTCAAAAATTTTTTCTTAGATCCAAATCTGATCTGACATTTTTTTAAATCTAATTTTATGATCTGATAAATAAAAAAAATTAAATTAAATTAAATCTAAATTAATGTTATCTTGGTTTTGGGTAATCTGATTACCCGTTGATGATCCTACTGATTGCCTGAGGTTCTGGATCTAACCATTCAAGTGCCTGGCCTCTACTGGTATTCACTCGGACTGGATCTGGAGATCTTCTCCTTCTCTTTTTTTTCTCCAAAAATTAGAACTGGATATGATTTGGAGGATCTTCAAAACTTCTTTTAAAGATGTGTTGCTGTCTCTTGTAGCAGGGCTGCCTTCTTGCTTTCTCATCGCCTTTTGATTGCCTGAATCACACCAAACTCATGCCCAACTTCCCTTGGGCATGGATAGGAGAGAGAGGATCAGAAGATGGCATGGAGGAGGGAGAGGGGCAGCCTTGGGGTGTGGCTAGGAGAAGGCTCTCTTCTGGTTGGGCGCAGATAGGGTTTATTTATAGACCCTGCTGTGTCATGTAGTGCTGCATCACCCCGACCAATCGCATTGCTTCATGCAATCAGATCTAAATCTGATTCATGGGATGACATCACCTGATCCAATCAGATGAGAGACCCATAGATTCATTCTTAGATGGTGCCTTAGATTGGTCAAAGTCTACAGATAAGGGTCACCTAGTTTGAATCCAAGAAGCAACCTGGAGTTCCATCCATATGGGACTCCAGGCATCCCTATCCATGGGCACACGCCATCCTAGGCATGTGCCCCCTACTTTCCAAATTCTAGTGAGGGGACAAGCCTCTATTTGCTCTCCAATAAGTGCATGACACATGGGCAGATGTCCAAGGGTCAAAGGTCAATGTTTGACCAAAGTCAAAGGACAAGAATTAGCAGGTGATGAAAAATGGCAGGTCTTATCTCAAATTTATCTCATAAATTAAGACCACCCTTTTTTGACCTAGACAAGCTCCAGTCAGACCAGGTAAAGATACCTGAGTGAGCACAAACATATTTGACTTAGTTGAAACAACTTTAAATAATAATAGAAGGAGAATGTTAGGCTCAATCATGTGCTAGCACGATTTTCTTGAACCTAATTGAATCTAATTCAAATTAATTAAACTGGGTTAGTCCAATTGATGATATCCAGATCCAAACTCTTATTTATGTGATCCAGTAGGTTCAGTTCTGTATGATAATAGGATATGTCGTGATCTCCATCATCAACATCATCGAAACTCCTTTCGTTGGATCAGAACTCTTCTGATTCAGACAACTAGAATGATCGATCATCTAAATCATTATAATTGCTCCTAAAATCCACTAGTGACACCTAGCAGTATATGGTGGCAACCCATCAAAATTGAAAAATGAACCTCTTGGTGCAGCTACTTGTATGATTAAGTTCTTCTATCTTGAGCCCCAATCAAATTAGGGTTAAGGTGAACTCATCAAACCCTAATTCTTATCATATGATTTAATCATTCGATTCAAGTCCGATGTGAAAACCTTAATAGAAACTCTTGCTATTATTTCACTCTCTATGCCATGGCCATGGGCTTATGAACTTGATTCTCATGATCATCATAGGGCTACTCCTCATCCACCGAGGTAGATAGATTCCATCTTGGTGCAATCCAATTCCAACAATGAACATGCTATAGCCAACATACACCTCAGGGTTCTGAATGACTAGGAGATCAAGTCATGGTGTAGTCAAACTATAACACCCTCAAGGTAAACTGTCGATGCACCTCAGGTCAAAGAACTAGACACACCACTACAGCTTCGAGTCAGTCATTGACGAGAAGGTAGACTTTCTTATGACAACTCGAGGTGGTCATGCTCAGTGCCCTCGTTCTCTAACGAGTACCTATACTCTCGCTCCGGTGTCTCTACACCATAGACCCAAGACTCATTTACTATAAGGAAACGATTGTACATTAATCTTTTAGATTAATCACCATCCTCATAATGATCCTACGATCAGAAGCATTTTATGAGTTAATAATGAAAATCCTTGTCTTAAATTTTCAACTCTTGAAAATAAGAATTATCATTACCATTAACTCAAGAGATGTATCACAGACACTAAATACATATATGTGATAGAAAATAATTCATTTTATTATTTATAGTTAAAATTATAATTTTATCCCTAGAAGTGTATTATAAGTGTCAATCAATTCTAGCTTCTAGGGCACACATAAATCTAACAAACTCCCACTTGACCTAAAGCCAATTGGCTATAAATCTAAGTCCCATCTTCTCAAGATGGGCTTCGATCTTCTGTTGGCTCAACGACTTTGTAAGTGGGTCTGCCATATTGCCTACGAAGTTGACTCTTTTGACCTCGACGTAACCTTTCTCGATGTAATCATGGATGAGGTGGTATCGCCGCTTGATGTGCTTAGATTTTTTGTGAGACCTCGGCTCCTTAGCAAGGGCTATAGCATCATTATTATCGCAGTATAGAGGAATGGCATCTGATGGCATCACTCCAATCTCTGTAATAAACTTCTTATACCAGAATGCCTCCTTTGCAACTTCTGATGCAGCGATGTATTCTGCTTCCATGGTGGAATCTGCTATCACTATCTGCTTGAAACACTTTCAACTGATAGCTCCATCATTGCACACAAACGGACTCTCAGATGTCGACTTTCGATCATCTACATCGGACATAAAATCCGAGTCTGTATACCCCTGGACTTGGAGTTCTCCATTACCAAAGACCAACAACATATCCTTAGTTCTTCTTAAGTATTTAAGGATACTGATGCAGGCTAATTTATAGCTATGGCAAGTGCACCAGTCGATCAAGTAATAAAGTGAATGAGTAGAGTATCGTCCCTAGAGGATTGGAAAATAAGTACTGAAAAGCTCTTTCCTATGCTTTATTTAGAAGATCGATTTATGAGAATAAGAAATTAAAAAAAATTAAAAAAAAATAATTAAAAGTTTTTAATTAAATAGAGAGAGTGTAAATTATTAGGGTTTTAATTTCAAGAGCAATGGATTACTAAGGCAATCGGTTCACCAACTCAGTCAATACAATATTCAGGTTTTTAGATTAATTTTATTTCATGTGACGGTGGAGTCTCCTAATTTATTCACTATCCTTTGGTCCAGGCATAGCAAAATCTATTAATATTTATTAATTATCCTTTGGTCCAGGTGTAATTTAAATAAATATTAATGCATTAGGTTTTGTGAAACCCTCTAATTAAAATACGCTGCGTCCAAAGCGCACTAAAATTTCCCGCATGCATATGAATTCTAATTTGATTCATAATACAAGGTATATAATCAAGAAGCATTAACATAGATGTACTTGGTCCGTAACATCTATGTTCATCAGATCAATTAGAAGATGGCCAGTAATCTAAAAGCATTAAGATCAGATTTATATACTCCTCATGAATAAAATTTAAAAATAAGTCATACTGAATATTGCATCAAAAGAGTGGCTACACCTTAGCCTTAGTAAAATAAAATTTAGTTCATAATAACAAATTTCAAAAACAGCAAATAAAATAAAAAGCATGAAGAAATTAGACTGTTTGATTGCTGAAATTGATTGTCTGCTGCTCTTGATGTGGAGAACTTGGCGAAGAAGAAGAGGCTCCTTGATGTCTTGATCGTTGAAGAAAAATCAAAAAAAAACCCTTCTGATTTTCTCACAAATCACTTTTTTTATCTCTCTCCTCTCTCTTTCTCTCTCTTTCTCCCTCTCTCTTTCTCCCCGTCTCTCTCTTTGTCTCTCTCTTTTTTCCTCTCTCTTTCTCCCCGTCTCTCTCTTTGTCTCTCTCTTTTTCCTTTTCTCTTTCTCCCCATCTCTCTCTTTTTTTTTGTTTGATTTCCCCTCAAATTCCATCAAAAACTAGGTTTAAGACTCCCAAAACAACTCAAATTAAGATCTGGGTAATTCTGACCGTTGGATGGTGATCAAACTATCCAAAAACCACTCAAAAACCCCTTAAAATAACTCAGATCAAGTCGGATTTAATCTCAGCCGTTGGATCGACTGTTAGATTGAATCTGGACCGCCCGATCGCGTTGAAATAAGCCTTCAGACCTTTAGTTTTATGTCGGGATGAATCTCGATCGTTGGATCTCGATCAGAAGTTGCAGATGCCGTCCATCAGCGCCTTCTTCTCGTCCGTCCGATCAAGCTTCAGTGAAAACCGCCCGTTGGATCAGCCAGAATTCCCAAATTGCCCTCCGTGGACCGTGCACGAGCCCGGTGTTGCATGGACCGCCGCGTTCTTCAGCCAATCAGAGCGCTCTTTATACTGTGAAATTCCCGAATTACCCTTCAGATGGTCCACCATGCGCCGCGAAAAATGCTGACGTCAGCGTTGCGTTGGTTTTTTTTTTTTTTTTGAAATTCAATTCTGGGCTCGTTTGAAGTCCATTTTGCCTGAAATTTTTTTTCATCTGAACCAGAAAAATAAGATCTTCACATTGGTGGCCTTCTTTCCTACATAAGATTAATAAAAGTATCAATTTCTAATAAAATAGATTAATTTATTTTATAATTTAATACTTTTATTAGTATATTTTTACCACTTATCACACCCCCCAACTTAGTCATTGCTAGTCCCTTAGCAATATTTTATTTAATACCATATTTCAATAAGATTATCCATCACAAAGATAAAATCTAGGATTAAAGGTCAAAAAAATTTAGAAAATACTGCTAACTAAGCATTGAGCTTCAGAAGCAAATTTTTCAGTCAATACAATTAAAAACTTTCTTAGAGTACATCAAAGATCTATAGCACTTGTGTTCGTGATGACTAACTTTAGCATTTTAGTATTAAATTAAAAGAACAAAAGTATCCTCTCTTATCACCTATTTTGGTCAATTTTCTATACATTCTCAATTTTATACTCATGAATTAAGGTAGCTTTCACACTGCCCTTTTTTTTTTCTTTTTTTTTTTTTTTTTTTTACTATGCTGAGCATCCTGGCCTTTCCTTCACCGTTTTACGTGAATTTTCATACTTGACCTAGGTGCAGAGACCCAGTTACTAGGCTTTGGGCAATCCACATATACTCTGTCTTTTGCACTTTATTTATAGGCAAGTAGCTCTTTCCTTAAATTCAAGTTTCTTTGATTAGAATGTATATTAATTACCAATTTTTAATGATAATTGAATCCTCAGTTGACCTTATAATCAATACCTACTTTGCTTTGTTAGTGTGCATGTGCAATAAAAAGTGCTAATAATCTTTTAATGACCTAAGTAGGCTGCTAAAAGTTGACCAACTAATCTACTTCTTTAACTCATTACATTCATTAGCAAATAATTCTATCTTTTATCACTTATCCAGTTTATCTTGCTTAAGATTTTCTTCTTGACACATGATTTTTTTTTTTTATATATATAATTATTCTATATTGTCTTAAAGGAGAGAAAAATAAAGGATGTAATAAAGGACAGGAAGGAATACACCTGATTTTATTCAGTCCGGTTCTTTGGAGCTTTAAAATTTTACTTGAGTTCTCATTGATTTTTCTGCAAAATTGAAAATACATATCAGAGCAGTAAAAGAGCAACAGCAAATTACTGAAAAACAAAAGAAAAGAAAAATGATCAAAACTAAAAAGAAAAGAAACAACCTATCTAGTAGTTCTGATTTATAGTCCTCAGCTTGACTTTCTTTAAGTTCTAAAGTGGATCAATCCGGTGCCACTTCAATTGGAATACTTTCATGTTTGATTGCATCCTCTTTTAATTTGACATTGCTCGCTTTTATAGTCTCAAACCTATTTTCTACAGAATTCTCATATAATGGATTGTCAATAATATCAATTAGAAAATAAGTTTGATTATCATCAATATGTTTAGTATCTTTAAAAATATTAAAAGTAACTTGTTCATCTTGGACTCTAAGAATTAATTTTCCTTGTTGAACATCTATTAAAGCTCCTCCAGTAGCTAAAAAGGGTCTCCCTAAAATAAGGGGTACATCATAATCTTCTTTCCATATCAAGAACAATAAAATCAACAGGGAAAATAAACTTGTTTACCTTTACCAAGACATCCTCCACTATACCTCTTGGATATTTAATGGATCTATCGGCTAATTGAAGAGTAATAGTGGTAGGCTTTGGTTCTCCTAGACCCAGCTTCCTGAAAATAGAAAAAGGCATGAGATTAATGCTTGCTCCTAAATCACATAAAACTTTATCAAAACTACAATCACCAATAATGCAAGGGATAGTAAAACTCCCTGGATCTTTTAGCTTCTATGGTAATTTATTTTGAAGTATTGCTGAGCATTCTTCATTCAAATTTATTCTCTCATGCTCCTTCAGCTTTTTCTTATTTGTTAAGATTTCTTTGAGAAACTTGGCATACCTGGGCATTTGAGTAATAGCATCTACAAAAGGAATATTAATATGTAAATTCTTTAAAATTTTGAAAAAGTTAGAAAATTCCTTATCTGGATGCTGTATTTGTCTCTCTGGGAATGGTAGTGGCGGCACGTAGGGCTTCACATTTGGATCAGCAAACCGTATACCTGGAGACCATCCATCTGCTGGTTGTTTTGGTGACTGACGAATTTTGAGTTGATGGTTCCTTATTTGTAGTTGGCTCTTCAGTCTCTTTCTTCTGATGTGGCTCCTCCAGCTTTGTACCACTTCTTAGGGTGATAGCATTGACTTGCTCCCTTGGATTTGTCTCCGTATGTTGCTTGGCAAGGATCCTTGAGGTCTCTCGGAGATTATCTTAGCCATTTGACCTATTTGCATCTCCAAGTTTCGAATTGCTGCTGTTTGGTCCTGCCTAAGTTTGGCTTCCAAATTTTTTATAGTTGCTTCTTGGTTTTGCATAAATTTGACCATCAGCTCTTCCATGTTGGACTTCTTTTCAGGTACTTGGAATCCCCAGGGGTGGCTGTTGTGCTGCATTTTGATTGCTCCATGAGAAATTTGGGTGCTGCCTCCACCCTTGATTGTATGTGTTGGAGTAGGGATTGTTTTGTTGCGGCCTGAAAAAAATTACCAATATAATTAGCTGTATCAGTTGTTTTAGCAAAAGGATTACCTGTCTGGCAATTGCTCGTATCATGTCCTCCTCCACACAGAGGTCACAAGTAATGCTCTGAACATGCATAGCTGTTTCCTTTAAGTTGTTGACTTTCGGCTCTAAGGGCTGCAATTTCAGCTAGTAAAAAGTTGGCACGCAATCTACTCCCTGCACAGCTGCTAGTCTTTTTGGCATCATGCGCTCTGTCTGCCATTGATAGCTATTTGATGCCATCTCATCGATCAGATCGAAGGCTTCTTCCTCCATTTTTTCGATTAATGGTTCCTCCTGCTGCTGCATCAATCATAGAATCGATTAGTAGGAGATAAACCATTATAGAAAGTTTGTACCTGAAGCCATACGGGTAGTTGATGATGTGGACATCTCCTCAGCAGTTCCTTGAAATGCTCCCAAGCCTCATATAGTGTCTCCATGTCCATCTGCATAAAAGAAGTGATATCGTTGCGCATCTTGGCAGTCTTGGAAGGTGGAAAGTACTTGGCTAAGAATTTTTGGGCTAGGACATCCCAAGTTGTGATAGAACCTACAGGAAGAGAATGAAGCCAACTCTTAGCTTTGTCCCATAAAGAGAAAGGAAATAACCTTAATCTAATAGCATCATCCGACACCCCATTAATTTTAAAAGTATCACAAAGTTCAAGAAAATTAGAAATATGGGCATTCGGATCATCATGCACGTGTCCACTGAATTGGACAGTTGATTGAATCATCTGGATCATCGTCGATTTTATTTCAAAGTTGTTTGCTCGTACAGGCGGTCTCCTGATGCTCGAAGCTGCATCGGCTACAGATGGTGTGATGTAATCATTTAATGGATGATGTACTGATCGAATAGCTTCATGCTGTCCTTCAGTCGCCATATCCAATCCTAGATTGATGTCGTTAGGATCTTCAGCTGCCATGTTTCTCTCTTGTTGTAGTCTTCTAATGGTCCTTTCAATTTTTGGATCTAAAGGTAGTAAGTTACTATGTCCAGTACGTGTCATGCACTAAATTTTTTTTTTTTTAATAATAAAAATTAAAAATAAAATTTCTAAAGTAAAGCTAGGATCAAAATTTTAATATTATTTTAGACACAATCCCCGGCAACGGTGCCAAAAACTTGATGCGTGCTAATTTATAGCTATGGCAAGTGCACCAGTCGATCAAGTAATAAAGTGAATGAGTAGAGTATCGTCCCTAGAGGATTGGAAAATAAGTACTGAAAAGCTCTTTCCTATGCTTTATTTAGAAGATCGATTTATGAGAATAAGAAATTAAAAAAAATAAAAAAAAATAATTAAAAGTTTTTAATTAAATAGAGAGAGTGTAAATTATTAGGGTTTTAAACTTCAAGAGCAATGGATTACTAAGGCAATCGGTTCACCAACTCAGTCAATACAATATTCAGGTTTTTTAGATTAATTTTATTTCATGTGACGGTGGAGTCTCCTAATTTATTCACTATCCTTTGGTCCAGGCATAGCAAAACTATTAATATTTATTAATTACCCTTTGGTCCAGGTGTAATTTAAATAAATATTAATGCATTAAGGTTTTGTGAAACCCTCTAATTAAAATACGCTGCGTCCAAAGCGCACTAAAATTCCCGCATGCATATGAATTCTAATTTGATTCATAATACAAGGTATATAATCAAGAAGCAATTAACATAGATGTACTTGGTCCGTAACATCTATGTTCATCAGATCAATTAGAAGATGGCCAGTAATCTAAAAGCATTAAGATCAGATTTATATACTCCTCATGAATAAAAAAATTTAAAAATAAATCATACTGAATATTGCATCAAAAGAGTGGCTACACCTTAGCCTTAGTAAAAAAAAATTTAGTTCATGATAACAAATTCAAAAAAAGCAAATAAAATAAAAAGCATAGAAGAAATTAGACTGTTTGATTGCTGAAATTGATTGTCTGTTGCTCTTGATGTGGAGAACTTGGTGAAGAAGAAGAGGCTCCTTGATCGATGTCTTGATTCGTCGAAGAAAAATCAAAAAAACCTTTTTGATTTTCTCACAAATCACTTTCTTTTATCTCTCTCCTCTCTCTTTCTCTCTCTTTCTCCTCTCTCTTTTCTCCCCGCTCTCTCTCTTTTCTCTCTCTTTTTTCCTCTCTCTTTCTCCCGTCTCTCTCTTTGTCTCTCTCTTTTTCCTTTTCTCTTTCTCCCCATCTCTTCTCTTTTTTTTAGCAACAAGATTTTGATTTCCCCTCAAAATTCCATCAAAAACTAGGTTTAAGACTCCCAAACAACTCAAATTAAGATCTGGGTAATTCTGACCGTTAGATGTTGATCAAACGGTCCAAAAACCACTTCAAAAACCCCTTAAAATAACCCAGATCAAGTCGGATTTAATGCCAGCCGTTGGATCAACTGTTGGATTCGAATCTGGACCGCCCGATCGCGTTGCAAAAGAAGGCCTTCTGATCTTTAGTTTAATGTCGGGATGAATCTCAGCCGTTGGATCTCGATCGGGAGAGCCACTGTCAGATGCCGTCCATCAGCGCGCTTCTTTTCTTCTCGTCCGTCCGATCAAGCTTCAGTGAAAACCGCCCGTTGGATCAGCCAAGAATTCCCAAATTGCCCTCCGTGGACCATGCACGAGCCCGGTGTTGCATGGACCGCCGCATTCTTCAGCCAATCAGAGCGCATCTTTATGTCATGTGAAATTCCCTGGAATCAGTCTGCTGATGTGGTCCACCGTGCGGACGGTCTGCTGAATCAGTTTTCTGAACCGATTTGAACCGAACTATTTTTTTTTTTGAAATTCAATTTCTGGGCTCGTTTGAAGTCCGTTTTGCTTGAAATTTTTTTCATCGAAACCAGAAAAATGAGATCTTCACATTGGTGGCCTTCTTTCCTGCATAAGATTAATAAAAGTATTAATTTATAATAAAATAGATTAATTTATTTTATAATTTAATACTTTTATTAGTATATTTTTACCACTTATCAGATACATTTCACAGAAGTCCAATGTTCTTCATCTGAATTCGACTGATATCTGCTCGTGACACTCACAGCATGCGCTATATCAGGTCGTGTACATAACATGGCATACATGCGGCTCTCTATTGCTGAAGCATAAGGGATCTTGCTCATGCATTCTATTTCCGCAGGTGTGCTAGGGCACATCTTCTTGGAAAGATGAATGCCATGCCTGAAGGGTACTAAACCCCTCTTAGAGTTTTCCATGCTAAATCTTTTTAGCACTTCTTCTATGTATATTTTCTATGAAAGTCCTAGCATCCTATTTGGTCTATCTCTATAGATCTTAATTCCTAGAATAAAGGATGCTTCTACTAGGTCTTTCATAGAGAATTCTTTAATTAACCATATTTTAACTGTGGTCAACATAGAAATATCATTCTCAATAAGGAGGATGTCATCTACATATAACACGAGGAAGACAATAGCACTTTTACTGATCTTTTTGAAGACACATGACTTCTCCTCATTTTTGATGAAATCAAATAGTTTGATCACATCGTTAAAATGAGTATTCCAGCTACGAGATGCTTGCTAAAGTCCATATATGGACCTTTGCAGTTTGCATACCTTATGATCTTCATCACTGGATGTGAAATCTAGCGGCTGTTCCATATAAATATCTTCCTCAAGATATTCATTTAAGGGTATCATTCATAGAATAAGAATGTCATTTTCACGTCCATTTATCATATTTCATAATCAAAATAGACTGTAATAGCAAGCAATGTGTGGATGAATTTTAGCATAGCTACTGGCGAAAAGGTATCCTGATAGTCAATGCCTTCATATTGACTATAACCTTTTGCCACTAATCTAGCCTTGAATGTCTCTACATTTTCATCTGCACCAATCTTTCTCTTGTAGATCCATTTATACCCAATAGGTACTATACCTTCTAGTGGATCTACCAAAGTTCAGACTTAGTTTGAGTGCATCGAGTCAATTTTAGACTTCATTATCTCTAACCATTTTTCAAAGTCGATATCTGATATCGCCTCATTATAGATTTTGGGATCATCATCATGAACCCCATTACCTACGAGGAACATTTTCTCTATATCCTCTGAAATAGTACCTAAGTACCTTTCAAGGAGATGGAAAACTCTTTTCGATCTACAAGGTGAAGGAGGTAGTGAATGGATTGGCTCAACCTGATTTGGTTCCATTAGGTCCTTAGCTCGTTGCTCTTATGAGACTTTCTCATCGAGCTTAATTTGCTTTCCAATGCCACCATCTTGAATAAACTATTTTTCAAAAAAAATGGCATGTCGACTCATAATCACATTGTGATCTTCTGGAATGTAAAAATAATATCCTAATGACTCTTTAGGATATCCTATAAATCAAGCTCTGAAGGACCTAAAGTCTAACTTATCCACTTGTTGTCTTTTGACATGAGTCAGACAACCCCAAATTTTGAGATGACTCAAACATGGTTTCTTACCATGCCATATCTCATACGGTGTGATAGGAATGATTTTAGAAGAAACCCTATTCAGTAAGTATATTGCAGTTAACAAACAGTATCTCCAAAGGAAATCAGAGAGGTCTGTGAAGCTCATCATGGATCGGACCATATCTAATAGGATCCGATTTCTTCATTCTGAAATCTCATTGAGTTGAGGTATTCCAGGTGGAGTCCATTAAGAGACTATGCCATTTTTCTTGAGATAGTCCAAAAATTCCTGACTAAGGTATTCACCTCCTCGATCTGATCAAAGAACCTTAATGGATTTTCAAATTTACTTTTCTACTTCATGTCTGAATTTCTTGAACTTTTTAAAAGCTTCAGACTTGTATCTCATAAGATACGCATATCCATACCTAGATAAATCATCGATAAAGGTTAAGTAGACTAGGTTGCCTCTAGTCGGCACATTAAATAGACTGCACACATCAGTATGCACTAGGGAAAGAAGATCCATGGCCCTTTTCCCATGTCCTACAAAAGGAAGCTTAGTCATTTTGCCATGAAGATAGGATTCATAAATTGGATATGACTCAGAAGTCAACAGACTCGATAGCCCAATTTTCTCCAATTTATTAACCCTATCTTCTACTATATGACCTAGTCTTAGGAACCATAGATATTGATCATTTGGACTATCCCTAGC
Source organism: Cocos nucifera (assembly GCA_006176705.1). Classification (NCBI taxonomy): domain Eukaryota; kingdom Viridiplantae; phylum Streptophyta; class Magnoliopsida; order Arecales; family Arecaceae; genus Cocos; species Cocos nucifera. The sequence continues at coordinate 442,965 of QRFJ01000305.1, forward strand.
TTGTTTTGATTTTATGGCATTCACATTTTGCTCAAAATTAAAAATAGATACATCAACATATAATTGATAAAGACCGTTAATAAGAAAACTACTTATAATTTTATTTTTTTTATAAAAAATATTATAATGGTTCTTAAGAAAACTAATTACATAGCTTTCTAATGCAAGACAAGAAATAGAAATGAAATTTCTGCTTACTGCAGGCACATAATAACAATCTTTTAATACTAAGTCTAAACCATATGGTAGTCGAAGAGGATATGTTCCCACGGCTATAGCAGTAACTCTTGCTCCATTTTTGATGCGTAGGATCATCTCACCATCCCTCAACCTCCTGCTATCCTCAAGACCATGCATAGAAGTGCATAAATAAGCACTAGAACTAGAGTCAAGCACCTAACTGGATGCAAAAGAAATCGCAAGGTTAGACTCAATAATGAGCATACCTCCAGAAGAACCTGCCTCCTTCCTTTTTAGGGTGGCCAGGTAAGTAGGGTAGTTTTGCTTTCAGTGGCCATCATTGTTGCAATAAAAATACTTTTCTTTACCAGCGGCCTTCTTCTTCAACTCTATCTTTTTCTTCTTTCCTTCTTCCATCTTCTGCTTTTTTGCAAACTTCTTCTTCTTTTCAAAAGACTTTCTTTTGGAAGAAATCTGTTCCATAGCAAGCACTGAGCCTTTAGAACCTTTCATGAAAAGCTCAGAGGTAATCAGCATGTTCATAAGTTCGGCCAAGGAATTCTGAAGTTTATACATATGGTATAGTTCATGATGAACTGCCCATACGCATCAGTCAAGGATTGCAGAATTATATCATTCTATGGATCTAAGTCCAACCTCACTCCGAGCTTCTCAAGCTCTTCCAAGTCCTTGATCATCATTAGACAATGATCTTGGACTGACTGCCCATCATGCATCTTAGTCTTGAACAGTCGTTTAGTGACTTGATACTTGGCTGTGCGACTCTGTTCACCAAACATCTTCTGTAGGTGAGCCAATATTTGGCGAGTAGTCCTGATATCTTCATGTTGGCGCTGAAGTTCATCAGACATCGAGCCCAACATGTAGTATCTGATCTTATTATATTCGTCTGTCCACTTATCTAGAGACATTCTCTGTTCAGTGGATGGATGAGCTGGTAAGGTGGAAGGGTCCTGATCCAATACATGAGTTAACTTCTCAAAATCCAAAATGATTTTAAAGTTCCAGAGTCAATCCTTGTAATTTGGTCCGGTCAGTCTATGGGTGTCCAAGATATGTGCTAGCGGATTGGATGCAGATATTTTTCTATAGAGAGTCAAAGTTTCTAGTCAGATATTGTAATTAAAACTTAACCAATTTATTTAGAAATTTTATTTTTAAACAAATTAGCTCACACTATTTGCTTGGATTCCTATACTTCCTCTGTAGAGATGCAAAAATCTTCACGATTACTAATTTCTAGTGGGTAGTGCGGTCCCACCAACTAACTCATCACCTCATCCAACAGTTATTGGTGATGGGTTAGTCAATAAGTGAACAACTCTTGTTCAATGATTTTTTAATCATGATGCACCCAAACTTAGTCTCTAATTTATGAATCTCATCGTGTTTGAAATATTGATCCACTCCTTAGTTAAGTTAGATCCACCATTTGCATAGATTAGATTCCTAATTGGGTCTCTCACCGTATTCAGAATATTGAGCCCAATCCATCCTCCAGCCTGTAGCATCCAATGCCTAATAGACATGGTTGCATCTTTTCGATGCAACTGAGCCACTATAACCAGTCGAGAATAATCAATCTTGAAAAGAGCCTGCACATCTACAATGGTGGAAGATCTTGACTTAATCTTTTCTTAGGAAGATTTGATTTAGGTCTCATTAAACTAGACTTGACATAGTCATAACCATTATGACTAACCTAGTGGCATGGGTCAGATTATTGACCACCTCAGATCAGAACTGAGTCAACAAACATGGCTAGGTAAGTAAGACCGATGGAAGGGATATGCCATTAACTCGATAAGAACGCATTCGAGTCGAGTAGCTCCCAATTAAAAATCAGTCCGTCGTATCTGCCAAACTTATCTTAGACACCAAATTGTTAAGCCAAAACCAATCAGATTAGCCTACAATCCAGACTCTAACCACTGAGCCTAATTAGGTCTTAGCTTGATCAATCACTCACGTGACTCGATCTCGACCCAGACTTAATCCTATTAGGCTGGTCAATTTAAGCACTGTTGATCCCATCTAACCAACTCTTGATTCAGTTTGATCAACCGCTAGACCTAATTGAGCTATCCAAGCCTAAACCCAATATTATGAATATGTCTTAGATCTAAAATTCTTAATTTTAGATCTAATATGTTTCATAATCTTAATTCTTAATTAAGTTTAGGGTTCATATACAAAACATGTAAATAAGATCCTAGGGTTTCAGGATCTAGGGTTTTGCAGAAAGTAATTTTTTCAATTTTTGATTAAGGACGAATGTGCAGCACCCCTACACATCATAAGAATATCCCATCGAATGAAAAGAGAGGGTCTTTAAATCCTACTTTATTCTTATGATCGGACGGCCAAGGAGAACATCTTAATCAAAAGTACAACTAATCTACAAAACTAATTAGATCTAAGCATATATCTTAAATAAAAATTTAATCTAATTAAAACATGTTTATGCATACATCATATCATGCATATTTTTCAGATCTAAATTATCTCATAATCATATAAAAATAAAATTTAAATTTGATTGCATCAAATAAAATTTAATCTAGATCCTTTCGTAGAACTATTCTACAACTAGTCTAAACATGCAACTATCATATCTCATATGAACAAATTAAATTTAATTTATTTTTTATTTTTAAATTTGATTATAATATTTATAAGATCAAAAAATAATAAATAAATAAATCTTAAATTCATATTTAATTAAATAAAAAATAATGATTATATTAGACTACACATAGAATAATTTTATTCCTAGTCTAGTTATATATCTCATACATTTTAGATCTAGATTAATTAATTTTAATTTTTTAATTTTCTAATTTTAGATCTAATTACATATCATATGATATCTAAAATCACTAATTTATCAAATTAAATTAGATCTAAATAAATTTTATGCAACCTTACTTTGATACCAGTTGAAGGAAAAAATCAGATTTTTTTGGGTCAGGTTTATTCAAATCTGATTGGATCAAGAGGCATATTTCAAAAAAAAAAATTTAGATCCAGATCAGATCTAACATTTTTTTAGATTTAATTTTATGATTTGATAAATAATAAAATTAAATTAAATTAAATCTACATTAATGTTATCTTGGTTTTGGGTAATCCGATTACCCGTTGATGATCCTACTGATTGCCAGAGGTTCTGGATCTAGCCATTCAAGCGCTTAACCTCTATTGGTATCCACTCAGGCTAGATCTGAAGATCTTCTCCTTCTCTTTTTTTTCTAAAAATTAGATCTAAATCTAATTTGGAGGATCTTCAAAACTCCTTTTGAAGATGTGTTGCTGTCTCTTGTAGTAGGGCTGCCTTCTTGATTTCACGTCACCTTTTGATTGCCTGAATCGCACCAAAATCATGCCCAACTTCCCTTGGGCATGGAGAGGAGAGAGAGGATCAGAAGATGGCATAGAGGAGGGAGAGGGGCAACCTTGGGGCATGGCTAGGAGAAGGCTCTCTTCTGGTTGGGCGTAGATAGGGTTTATTTATAGACCTTGCTGCGCCATGTAGTGCTGCATCACCTCGGTCAATTGCATTGCTTCATGCAATCAGGTCTAAACCTAATTGGTGGGATGACATTACCTAATTCAATTAGATGAGAGATCCATAGATTCATCCTTAGATGGTGCCTTAGACTGGTCAATGTTTACAGGTAAGGGTCACCTAGTTTGAATTCAAGAAGCAACCTGGAGTTCCATCCGTATGGGACTCCAGGCATCCCTATCAATAGGCGCATGCCATCTTAGGCATGCACCCCCTTCTTTCCAAATTCTAGTGAGGGACAAGCCTCTATCTACTGTCCAATAAGTGCATGACACATAGGCAGATGTCCAAGGGTCAAAGGTCAATGTTTGACCAAAGTCAAAGGATAAGAATTAGCAGGTGACCAAAAATGATAGGTCTTGTCTCAAATTTATCTCATAAATTAAGACAATCTTTTTCTAACCTGGACAAGCTCTAGTCAGATCAAGTAAAGATACCTGAGTGAGCACTAACATATTTGGCTCAGTTGAGACAACTTTAAAGATAATAGAAGGAGAATGTTAGACTCAATCGTGTGCTAGCGCGATTTTCTTGAACCTAATTGAATCTAATTCAAATCAATTGAACTGAGTTAGTCCAATTGACGATATACAGATCCAAACCCTTATTTGTGTGATCCAGTTAGGTTCAGTTCTGTATGATAATGGGATATGTCCTGATCTCCATCATCAACATCATCGAAACTCCTTTCATTGGATCAGAACTCTTCTGATTCAGACAACTAGAATGATCGATCATCTAAATTATTCTAATTGCTCCCAAAATCCACCAGTGATACCTAGCAATATATGGTGGCAATCTATCAAAACTAAAAAATGAACCTCTTGGTGCAGCTACTTGTGTGATTAAGTTCTTCTATCTTGAGCTCCGATCAGATTAGGATTAAGGTGAACTTATCAAATCCTAATTCTTATCATATGATTTAATCATTCGATTCAGGTCCGATGTGAAAACCTTAATAGAATCTCTTTCTATTACTTCACTCTCTGTGCGATGGCCATGGGCTTATGGACTTGATTCTCATGATCATCATAGGGCTGCTCCTCATCCACCGAGGTAGATAGATTTCATTTTGGTGCAATCTAATTCGTACAATGAACATGCTATAGCCAACATACTCCTCAGGATTCCAAATGGCTAGGAGACTGAGTCATGGTATAGTCAAACTATAACACCCTTAAGGTGAACTACCGATAAACCTCAGGTCAAAGAACCAAACACACCACTGCAGCTTCGAGTCAATCATCGATGAGAAGGTAGACTTTCTTATGGCTACTCGAGGTGGTCATGCTCAGTACCCTCGTTCTCTAACGATTCTCTACATCGTAGACCCAAGATTCATCTACTATAAAGAAGTGATTGTATATTAACCTACTAGATTAATCACCATCCTCATGATGATCATACGGTCAAGAGCATTTTATGAGTTAATAATGAAAATTCTTGTCTTAAAGTTTCAACTCTTGAAAATAAGAATTATCATTACCATTAACTCAAGGGATGTATCACAGACATTAAATACATATATGTGATAAAAAATAATTCATTTTATTATTTATAGTTAAAATTATAATTTTGCCCCTAAAAGTGTATTATAAGTGTCAGCCAATTTTGGCTTCTAAGGCACACATATATCTAACACATGCCATACTAATGTCTCCATGCTTCTTGGTTACAAAGATAACTAATCCATATGGCACACAATGATCTATACTTTTTAAATGGTATCATCTTTATTAATAACATATCATTTGATCATGAACAAATTTAAAAAGTACATAATAAATTCTTCTTTATTAATTGGAAGTAGTTCTAAGAACTTCATCATAATATAAGAGTTTAATAAAAAAGATATAAAATTTATGATGAACTACCAAAAAAATAACTTTTATTAATTCATAATTTATATGAAAATTATAAAAAGCACAACCATCTACAACTTAGATGATTGGATTTAGGATACATTTTTCAATATATGGATCACATGTCTCCCCCTCTAGACTGTACGATGGACCATGCGCTCATGCATCCTGGTCCGCACCCACCTCCTAGGCTATGCCTGCCTACAGCCTACACGTGCACCCATGTATCCTGGGCCGTCCCCATCTATGGGCTGTGAGCTTAGGTCGGTGCTCTCAAGCCTTGGAAGTAAGTGGAAAGAGAGCAAGAAGCGAATTGTATCAACCATTGAAGAGCTTCAGCAAATACTTCAGAAGAGCTAGATCGGTTCTTGTTAGAGCCAGTCTAAATTTTGAGAGAGCTAGCTTAAGCAAAAGTCCAAAAAGTGTATTCGGCTGATACGCTGGAAGAGCTGGCTCGATTCCTATCAGAGCCAGCCTGAGTAGAATTCAAGCCAACTCGAACCCTGAGAGAGCTAGCTCGAGCAATAGAACAAAGAGTGGTGAGTCGAACTCTCGTAGGAGACATCACCATCGAGCCGATCAGATTGCTGACTATGCCGGTTCGAGCTATGAATAGAATATAACGTGGTTTCTATTCTAACCTGAGATTGTATTTAATCCTAGAAACTTAGGGCCTTGATTTGTAACATCCTAAGGGGACTAACCTATAGATTGGATTGGGATTTATCCAATGGAAGTGTGCATGGGAGACATGGATGTATATGGGCTTGGGGAGTACATCATATTAGGTTAGTTAAGAGAGTTTTTTAGGTTGGATCTTATTTAACCAAGTATATATACTCTGAACTGAGTTTTCTAAACTAATCATGGAATCAATACAAGCCTTTTCTCCTTGAAATCTTTCTTCCTCTCTCATTCTCTTCTTTTTCTCCACATCCTAGGATTTGCTAGGTTTTCAACAGAACGGCCATCCCTTTTCTTATATCCTTGTTGCTATTTTCATAAGCATCAAGTAGCAACGATTGTTTCTAACAGATTGATATTAGAGTAGCCATCTGGAATAACAATTGGTATCAAAGTTCTGATGTTAGATCTAGTAGAGAGAAGGTCAAAGTTTTGTCTGGTGTTATGGTAAGATACTGAATAGATTTCTTTGAACACTATTTATTTTCTTTTGTATTTGGTTATTGGAATCTGGTTGGGATGGCACAAGTACCATCAAGATAGACTTTGGAAAGTTTGATGGAAAAGGTAAATTCAATCTTTGGTAGCAAAGAATGAAGGATCTACTAGTGCAGAATAGGATCTATAAGATCTTGACTCGCGAAAGATTGAAAAAAAATTTTGTTAAAGAATGGGAGAAACTTGAAGAGATAGCCTTCAGTACGATTCATATGTGCCTCGTTGATGAGGTTTTGCTGGAGATTAATATGAAAACCACATCGAAGGGGCTTTGGCAGAAACTGGAGAACATGTATATAGGTAAGAACATGACAAACAAGCTATGGTTGAAGAAGCAACTACATAGTTTGCAGATGCCCAAAGGAGGAGACCTAATTTTTCATATCAAGAAGTTTAATCAAGTTTGCTTGGATGTTATAAGCCTTGATGTGAAGATTGATGAGGAGGATGGAGCTCTCCTATTGCTGTGTTCTTTGCCAGTAGCATATGATAGTCTCATTACTACTCTGGCGTATAGAAAGGAGACATTAAACTTCGAGAAAGTGGTTGGAGTTCTCAGGTCCAACGAGCAGCAAGAGAGGCTAGTTAGAGAAAATCCTAATTCAGATGTGCTTTCTATGAATGAGAGGCAAGGAAGGCCTAAGAAGAGGACTCGAGATAAATCTAAGGATAGGTCAACGTCTCAAGAAAATCAAAAAGTTTGAAAATGCTACAAGTGTCATCAACCTGATCATATTAGAAGAAATTGCCTACTTTTGAAGAATGAAAAGAAGAAGAGCACTTCTAAGGATTGATCAACCAGCGGGAGTGGTGCTCTATTATCTAAAGATAATGGAGAAGATATACTGGTAGTATCAGATGAAGTAATAGAGTTGAACAACCACTGGACACTGGATTCAGCGTATTCCCATCATTACACTGCACATCGAGAGTGGTTCTCATCTTATAAAAGATTCGATGGAGGAAGTGTAAGTCTTGGAGATGATCATCCATGTAAAGTTGCTGGTGTTGGTATAATAAAGGTAAGGACGTATGATGGAGTCATATGGACACTCACCAATATGAAGCATATACCAGAACTAAAGAAGAACCTGATATCCCTAGGTTACTTGGAAGGACAGGGATATGCTTTCGGTTATCAGCCAGGTAGTGGGTGTTTGACAATTTTCAAGGGCCATTGATGGTGATGAAAAGGAGAAGACTGAGCAATAACCAATACAGGATGAAGGGCTTAGTGGTTACAGATAGTGCAGAGATGTCTATTGCTGCACAAGAGGAGCAACTAGCCTATAAGCTGTGGTACTATCGTATGAATCACTTGAGTGATAGGAGGCCCATAAAGTTGAGTAGAAGATGAAGAAAAATTCTGATTTTCCAGACCAGATTTGTTCAGATCTGATCGGATCAAGAGATATATTTTAAAACTTTTTTCTTTGATCCAAATTAGATCTAAGATATTTCAGATCTAATTTTTATTATTCTAATAATTAAAATAAAATATAGATAAATTAAATTAGATTTAATTTACTTTGATGTAGGATAATTCTATTATCCATTGATGATCCTGTAAGCAGCAGAAGATTCTAGATCTAGCCATGCAAGTGTCTGGTCTCTATCGGTATCCACTCAGGCTGGATCTGAAGATCCTCTTCTTCTCTATCACGTCTCCAAAAATCAGATCTGAATTTGATTTGGAGGATCTTCAAGCAGCTTTCGAAGATTAGCAGTTGTCCTTTGCAGCAGCGCAGCCTTCTAGCTTTCTATCATCTTTCTCTCACCTAGATTGCACCAACTAAGATCCCAAACTTCTTTGGACGTGGAGAGGAGAGGGAGAAGATGAACTTGGCATGGAGGAGGAAGAGAGAGGCAGCCTTGGGGCATAGAGAATTGTTCTTTTTTTGAGTTGGGCGTAGGGTCTTATTTATAGACTATGCGTGATCCAACTCCTCTTCATCCCAACCAATCACAACCCTTTGTGAAATCAGATCTAAATCTGATTGATGGAAATAGAGTCCCTTGGATTCATCCTTAGATGGTGCCTAAGATCAGTCAAAGTTGGTTCTTAGGAGGAGTCTAATCAGAATCCAATAAGAAGATGGAGTCCCTATCCAATAGGGACTCCTGGGCGCCTCAAGCTTGGGCGCACGCCACCCTTGGCATGCGCCCTCCTCCTTGCCAATTTTTGGCAGGGGGACAAGCCCCCACCAGCTCTCCAATAGGTGCATGACACATGGACAGAAGTCAAAGTATCAATGGTCAATGTTTGACTAGTCAAAGGTCAACTTTTGACCAAAGTCAAAGGACGAGAAATGGCAGGTGACCAAAAATGATAGGTATTATCTTACAAAATAAGACAACCCTTTTTTGATCTGGACAAGCTCCAGTCAGACCAAGTGAAGGCCTCTGATCGAGCATAAACTCCTTTAGCTTAGTTAGGACAACTATTTATGATAGTAAAAGAAGAACGTTAAGTTCAATTGAGTGCTAGCACGATTTTCTTAAACCTAATTGAATCTCATTCAGATCAATTGAACTAGATTAGTTCAATTGATGATCACCAAATTCAAATTCTTGTTTGTGTGATCCAGTTAGGTTCAGTTCTGTATGGTAATAGGATATGTCATGATCTCTATCATCGATATTATCGAAACTCCTTTCGATGGATCAGAACTCTTTTGATTCGAATAGCTAGAATGATCGATCATCTAAATCATTCTAGTTGCTTCCAAAATCCCCCAGTGACACCTAGCAGTATATGGTGGCAATCCATCAGAGCTAAATGCGAACCTCTTGGTGCAGCTATCTGTGTGATTAAGTTCTTCTATCTTGAGCCCTGATCAGATTAGGGTTAAGGTGAACTCATCAAACCCTAGTTTCTATCATATGATGTAATCATTCGATTCAAGTTCGATGTGAACCTAAATAGAAACTCTTTGTATTATTTCACTCTGCCATAGCCATGGGCTTCTGGATTTCATTCTCATGATCATCATAGGGCTGCTCCTCTACCACCGAGGTAGATAGATTTCATCTTGATGCAATCCAGTTCCTACAATAAACATGCTATAGCTAACATATACCTCAGGATTCTGAATGACTAGGAGACCAAGTTATGGTGTAGTCAAACTATAACATCCTCAAGGTGAACTATCGATGTACCTCAGGTCAAAGAACCAGACACACCATTGTAGCATCGAGTCAGTCATTGACAAGAAGGTAGACTTCCTAATGACTACTTGAGGTGGTCACGCTCAGTGCTCTTGTTCTCTAACGAGTACCTGTACTCCCACTCTGATGTCTCCACACCATAGACTCAAGACTCATCTACTAAAGAGAAGCGATTGTATACCAACCTTCCGGATCAATTACCATCCTCATGATGATCCTATGGTCAGGAGCATTTTATGAGTTAATAATGATTATTCATGTCTTAAATTTTTAACTCTTAAAAATATGAATTATCATTATCATTAACTCAAAGGATGTATCACAGACACTAAATACACATATGTGATATAAAATAATCCATTTTATTGATTATAGTCAAAATTATAATTTTGCCCCTAGAAGTGTATTACAAGTGTCAGCCAATTCTGGCTTCTAGGACACATATATCTAATAGAAGAGGTCTGATTCTAATATTCAGAAAGAAAGGAGATGACCTATGTGAGCCCTGTATCTACGGCAAACAGCACAGAGTTATATTTGCTAGTAGTACTAAGTGGAGTAAAGCTGTTTTGGAGCTTGTTCACTCAGATATATGGGGATCGACACCCATTGCTTGTCGAGGTGAAGCAAGATATTTTGTCAGCTTTATAGATGATTTCTTCAGATTGATATGGGTCTATCTAATGAGAAAAAAATTAAATATTTTTGCTCAATTTAAAATCTAGAGAGTTGAGGTGGAGAAGGAGGCAGGGCAGCCAGTGAAGTATTTGAGGTCTAATATTGAAGAAAAATACATCAGCCTAGCATTCAAGAGATATTATTAGAAAATAAAATAAAATACCATTACATAATGAAGATGACCCCTCAGTAGAACGACGTTGTGAAGAGGATGAATCGAACACTGGCAAAGAAGATCAGAAGCTTGAGGCTGCAGGTATCACTGCCCAAATTATTTTGGAGTGATGCTCTTATTTATACATATTTTCTTATTAACAAATCTCCTCATAGAAAATTGAATGAAGGACTTCCAGAGGATGTCTGGAGTGGGAAGAAGGTGGAGCTTGGCCATCTAAAAGTGTTTAGCCATCCTACATATGCTTTGGTAGAAGAAGCCAATAGAAGCAAGTTGGACCCAAAGTTATAGAAGATAATATTCATCAAATTTTTATGAGGTGTGAAGGATTTCTTACTGTGAGATTCACATTCTCAAAGGTGTGTCATCAGTCAAAATATGATATTTGATGAAAAAAGCATCATCTTGAAGTCAGAAAGTATATATGGAGTTATGAAGACAACACAGGACAACATGGAAAAGCTCTCGGATATAGGTGATTTGCCCTCAACATCAATCAGGTTGTGTTCAGTTTGAGATGGAGTTAGGCAGGCATGGTGATACACCTATGGAGGACCAGTATGAAGAGCAATCTATCTTGAAAGAAGCACAGAGGCAGCCATAGATAGCAGACTTACAAGATACTACAAGGAGAGTGGCACTATACAAGCAGAAGCGCACTATTTGCAAACCGATGCAATATAGCATTGATATATTTTCTATGCTCTCATCACTACCAATGGAAATCTAAAGAATTTTGAGGAGGCTATGGAGAGTTTGGATCGAGAGTCATAGATGCAAGTCTGTTAGATATGTGTGCCCTAGAAGCCAGATTAGCTGATACTTATAATACACTTCTAAGAATAAAATTATAATTTTGACTATAAATAATAAAATGGATTATTTTCTATTGCAGTGTGTATTTGAAAGTGTCTATGATACATCCCTTGAGTTAATGATAATGATAGTTCATATTTTCAGAAGTTAAATATTTAAAACATGAATTTTCATTATTAACTCATAAAATGCTCCCGACCATAAGATCATCATGAGGATGATGATTGATCCGGAAGGTTAGTGTACGATCGCTTCTTTAGAGTAGATGAGTCTTAAATCTATGATGTAGAGACATCGAAGCAAGAGTATGGATACTCGTTAGAGAATGAGGGCACTGAGCATAATCACCTCAAGCAGTCATCAAGAAGTCTACCTTCTCATCGATGATTGGCTCGAAGCTACAGTAGCATGTCTGGTTCTTTGACCTTAGGTGCATCGGTAGTTTACCTTGAGGGTGTTATAGTTTGACTACACCATAACTCGATCTCCTAGCCATTCAGAATTCTGAGGTGTATGTTGGCTATAGCATGTTCATTGTAGGAATTGGATTGCACCAATAGAGGATCTATCTACCTAGGTAGAAGAGGTGCAGTCCTATGATGATCATGAGAATCAAGTTCATAAGCCCATGGCCATGGCAAAGTGAAATATTAGAAAGAGTTTTTATTAAGATTTTCACATTGGACTTGAATTGAATGATTAATTCATATGACGGATATTAGGATTTAACGAGATCACCTTAACCCTAATCCGGTTGGGGCTCAAGATAGAGAAACTTAATCACATAGATAACTGCACCGAGAGATTCATTTTTAATTCTGATGGGTTGCCACCATATGCTACTAGGTGTCACTGGTGGATTTTAGGAGCAATTAGAATGATTTGGATGATCGATCATACTAGTTGTCTGAATCAAAAAAGTTTTGATCCATCGAAAGGTATTTCGATGATATCAATGATAGAGATCGCGACATATCCTATTACCATACAGAACTAAACCTAACTAGATCATACAAATTAGGGTTTGGATCTAGATATCATCAATTAGACTAATCTAGTTTAATTGATTTGAATAAGATTCAATTAGGTTCAAAAAAAACATGCTAGCACACGATTGAGCCTAATATTCTCCTTTAATAATCATTAAAGCTTATCCCGACTGAGCTAAATATGTTTGGACTCACTCAAGAACTTTTACTTGGTCTGACTGGAGCTTGTCCAAGTTAAAAAAGGGTTGTCTTAATTTATAAGATAAATTTGAGACAACATCTGTCATTTTTCGTCACCTGCTAAATCTTATCCTTGGACTTTAGTCAAATGTTGACCTTTGATACTTAGACATCTGCCCATGTGTTATACACCTATAGGAGAGAACTTTGACCCTTATCCTCCTACTAAAAGATAGATAGATAAAGGGTGCATACCTAGGGAGGCGTGCGCCCCATGTGGATAAGGATTGGAGTCCCATATAGATGGGACTCCAGTTGCTTCAGAGAATCAACCTAGATGGCACCAAGGAGTCCTGTTTGACCAGTCTTGGTGCCATCTAAGAAGATTTTTGAGGGACTCTAATCTAATTAGATCAGATGATGTCATCTCACCAATCAGATTTAGATCTGATTGCATAAAGAACCATGATTGGTCGGGATGATGTGGCACTGCATGGCGCAGCAGGGTCTATAAAAACCTTATCTGTGCCTAGATTGAAAGAGCTTCTATCTTAGCCCATGCCACATAGCTCCTCTCCCTCCTTCTCCATGCCACCCTCTAGTCCTCTCTCTCCTCTACACGCCCAAGAGGCTTTGGGCACAAGTTAGGTGCGATCCAAGCAAGTGCAAGGCGACAGGAAAGGAAGAAGGCAGCATTGCTGCAAGAGACAATGGCTGATCTTCAAAAGTTATTTTGAAAACCTTCAAGATTAGATCTAGATCTAATTTTTAGAGGATAGTTTGAGAAGAAGAAGATCTCCAGATCCTATTTGAGTGGATACCGATAGAGATCAGGCACTTGTATAGCTACATCTAGAACTTCAGGCAAACATCGGGATCATCATAGGATAATAGGATTATCTATAACAAAGAAATGATTAAATCAGATTTAATTTTTATTTTATTTTTTTATCAGATTAATAAGATTAGATATGAAGAGTCTTATATCTGATTAGGATCTTAGAGAAAAATTTTGAAATATTCCTCTTGATCAAATCAGATCTAAACAAACCTGCATCGAAAAAACAGGATTTTTTCCTTCAACTGGTATCAGAGCTAGGTTTCAAAATTTATTAGATCTAATTTTAATTTATTTTTAATCTAATAATTAGATAATTTTATATATCACATGAAATATGATTAGATCTAAAATTAAAAAAAATAAATAATCTAGATCTAAGATGTATGAGATGCATGAGTAGACTAGGAATAGAATTATTCTATGTGTAGTTTAACATGATCATAATTTTAATTTAATTAATTATTATTTTTAGATCTATTTATTTATTATTTTTTGATATTATAAATATTATAATTAGATCTAAAAAATAGAAAATAAATTTATTTAATTTATTCTTATAAGATATGATAGATGCATGTTTAGACTAATTATAGAATAGTTCTACAAAATTATCTAGAATAAATTTTAATTTAATATGATCAATTTAAATCTTATTTTTTAAAAGTTTATGAGATAATTTAGATTAAAAAATATGTATGATATGATACATGAGATGTATGCAAAATATATTTTTAAGTTAGATCAATTTTTATATATATGATATATATGTAGATATAACTAGTTTTGTAGATTTATCATATTTTTGATTAAGATGTTCTCCTTGACTGTCCTATCATAAGAATAAAGTAAGATTTAAAGGCCCTCTCCTCCCATTCGATGGGGTGTTCTTATGATGTGTAGAGGTGCTGCGTGTTCATCCTTAATCAGAAATCAAAAATTTATTTTCTACAAAATCCTAAATCCTAAAATCCTAGAATTTTATTTACATGTTTTATTTATGAACCCTAAACTTAATTAAGAATTAAGACTATAAAATATATTAGGTTTGAAATTGAGAATTTTCAGATCTAAGATATATTCATAAAATTAGGTTCAGGCTTGGATAGCTTAATTAGGTCTAGCAGTTGATTAAACTGAATCAAGAGTCGGTTAAATGGGATCAAAAGTGCTTAAATTAACCAGCCTAATAGGATTAAGTCTTGGTCAAGATTGAGTCACATGAGCGATCGATCAAGTTAAGACTTAATTAGGCTCAGTGGTTAGAGTCTGGATTGTAGGCTAACCCGATTGGCTCTAACTCAATAATTTAGTGTCTAAGGTAAGTTTGGCAGATACGACCGACTGATTTTTAATTAGGAGCTACTCGACTCGAATGTATTCTTGTCGAGTTAATAGCATATTTCTTCTATCGATCTCACTTACTTGGCCATATTTGTCGACTCAGTTCTAATCTAAGGTGGCTAATAATTCGAGCTAACTCATGCCACTAGGTTAGTCATAATGGTTATAGCTATGTCAAGTCAAGTTTAAAGAGATCTAAATCAAATCTTACGAAGAAAAGATTAAGTTTAAGGTCTTCCACCATTATAGATATGCAGGCCCTTCCCAGGGTTGATTGTTCTCGGCTGGTCACAGTGGTTCAGTTGCACCGAAAAGATGCAATAATGTCTATTAGGCATTAGATGCTATGGGCTAGAGGATGGATTAGGCTCAATATTCTGGATACGGTGAGAGATCCAATTAGCAATTCAATCTATGCAAATGATAGGTCTGACTTAACTAAGGAGTGGTTCAATGTTTTAGGCATGGTGAGATTCATGAATTAGAGACCAAGCTTGGGTGCACCATGATTAGAAAATTATTGGACAAGAGTTGTTCACTCATTGGCTAACCCATCACCAATAACTGTTAGGTGAGTTGATGAGTCAGTTGGTGGGACTGTACCATCCATTAGAAATCAGTAATCATAAAAATTTTTGCATCTCTACAGAAAAAGTGTAGGGATTCGAGAAAATAGTGGGAGCTAATTTATTTAAAAATTAAATTTTTATATAAATTGGTCAAGTCTTAATTATAAAATCTAACTAGAAACTTTGACTCTAGCCCGTATCTTGGATAGCCATAGACTGACCGAACCCAATTATAAAGATTGGCTCCAAAACTTGAAAATCATTTTGGATTTCGAAAAGGTGACTCATGTATTGGACTAGGATCCTCCACCTTACCAGCTCATCCATCCGCTAAACAGAGAGCATCTCTTGACAAATAGATGGATGAAGATAACAAGGTCAGATATTACATGTTAGGTTCGATGTCTGATGAACTTTGGTACCAACATGAAGATATCTAGATTATCCATCAAATGTTGGCTCATTTGCAAGAGTTGTTTGGTGAACAGAGTCACACAGCCAAATATCAGATCACTAAATGATTGTTTAAGGCTAAAATATAAGATAGACAGTCAGTCCAAGATTATTGTTTGATGATGATCAAGGACTTGGAAGAGCTTGAGAAGCTTGGAGTGAAGTTAGATCAGGATCTGCAGAATGATATAATTCTACAATCCTTGACTGATGCATATGGATAATTCATCATGAAGTACCATATGCATAAACTTCAGAATACTCTAGCTGAGCTTATGAATATGCTGGTTACTACCGAGCTTTCTATTAAAGATTTTAAAGGCTCAGTACTTTCTATGGAATGGACTTCTTCCAAGGAAAAGTCTTTTGAAAAGAAGAAGAAGTCTATGAAAAGGCAGAAGGTGGAAGGTGGAAAGAAAAGGAAGATAGAGCTGAAGAAGAAGGCCGCTGATAAAGAAAAGTATTTTTATTATAATACTGATAGCTACTGGAAGCGAAACTATCCTACATACCTGGCCATCCTGAAGAATAAGAAGAAGATAGATCCTTCTGGAGGTATGCTTATTATTGAATCTAACCTTACGATTTCTTCTACAACTAGTTAGGTGCTTGACTCTGATTTTAGTGCTCATTTATGCACTACCATGCAGGGTCTTGAGAATAGCAGGAGACTGAGGGATGGAGAGATGATCCTACGTATCGAAAATGTAGCAAGGATTGCTGTTGTGGTCATGGAAACCTACCCTCTTCGACTATCGGCTTAGATTTAGTAATTAGGAATTGTTATTATGTGCCTACTGCAAGTAGAAATTTAATTTTTGTTTCATGTTTAGCACAAGAAGGCTATGTAATTAGTTTTCTTAAGGACCATTATAATATTCTTTATGAAAGAAATAAAATTGCAAGTGGTTTCCTCATTAACGATCTCTATCCATTACATATTGATGTATCTATCTTTAATATCGAGCAAAATGTGATTGCCATAAAATCAAAATGATCTAGGGATAGTCCAAATGATAGGTATCTATGGCACTTAAGGCTAGGTGATATAGCAGAAGATAGGATTAACAAATTGAAGAAAATCAGACTATTGAGTCCATTGACTTTCGAGTCATATCCAATTTGCGAATCATGTCTTCATGGCAAAATGACTAAGCTCCCTTTTGTAGCACATGGGAAAAGGGCCATGCATCTACTAGCCCTAGTACATACTGATGTGTGCGGCCCATTTGATGTGCTGGCTAGAGGCAATTTTGATTACTTCATAATCTTTATCGATGACTTATCTCGATATGGGTACGTGTATCTTATGAGACACAAGTTTGAAGCCTTTGAAAAGTTTAAGAAATTCAAACATGAAGTCAAAAAGCAAACTAAAAAATCCATTAAGGTTCTTCAATCAGATCGAGGAGGTGAATACCTTAGTTAAAAATTCCTAAACTATCTCAGGCAAAATGGCATAATCTCTCAATGGACTCCACTTAGAATACCTCAACTCAAAGGAGTTTCAGAATGAAGAAATCGGATCCTATTAGATATGGTCTGATCTATGATGAGCTTCACAGACCTTTCTCATTTTCTTTGGAAATATAGTCTATTAACTGCTATATATTTACTGAATAAGGTTTCCTCTAAAATCATTCCTACCACACCGTATGAGATATGGCATGGTAAGAAATCAAGTCTGAGTCATCTTAGAATTTAGGATTATCTGACTCATGTCAAAAGACAATAAGCGGACAAGTTAGACTATAGGTCCTTTAGAGCTCGATTTATAGGATATCCTAAAAAATCATTAGGATATTATTTCTACATTCCAGAAGATCATAATGTGATTGTAAGTCAGCATGTTATCTTTCTTAAAAAATAGTTTATTCAAGATGGTGTCATTGAAAAGCAGATCAAGCTCAAGGAGAAAGTCTCACAAGAGCAACGAGCTAAGGATCCCATGGAACCAAATCATGTTGAGCCAATACAATCACTACCTCCTCCACCTCATAGATCAGAAAGGATTTTCTATTCCCCTGAGAGGTACTTAAGTACTATTTCAGAGGAAGTAGAGAAAATATTTCTCATAGGTAGTGGGGTTCATGGTGATGATTCCAAAACCTATGACAAGACGATATTAGATATCAACTTTAAGAAATGGTTAGAGGCAATGAAGTCAAAAATTGACTCGATGCACTCAAATCAAGTTTGGATCTTGGTAGATCTAGTAGAAGATATAGTACCTATTGGGTGTAAATGGATCTACAAGAGAAAGATTGATACAGATGGGAATATGGAGACATTCAAAGCTAGATTAGTGATAAAAGGGTATAGTCAACGTGAAGGCATTGACTATCAGGATATCTTTTCACCAGTAGCTATGTTAAAATCCATCCGCACATTGCTTGCTGTTGCAGCTTATTTTGATTATGAAATATGGCAAATGGATGTGAAAATGGCATTCTTAAATGGATACCTTGAGGAAGATATCTATATGGAGCAGCCATTAGGTTTCACATCCAGTGATGCTAATCATAAAGTATGCAAGCTACAAAGGTCCATATATAGACTTAAGCAAGCATCTCAGAGCTGGAATACATATTTTAATGATGTGATCAAATTATTTGGTTTCATCAAAAATGAGGAGGAATCATGTATTTTTAAAAGGATCAGTAGGAGTGCTATTATCTTTCTCGTACTGTACGTAGATGATATCCTCCTTATTGAGAATGATATTTTCATGTTGACCACAGTTAAAATATGGTTATCTAAAGAATTTTTCATGAAAGACCTAGGAGAAGCATCCTTCATTCTAGGAATTAAGATCTATAGAGATAGACTGAATAGGATGCTAGGTCTTTCACAGAAGATGTACATAGAGGAAGTGCTGAAGAGGTTTAGCATGGAAAACTCCAAGAGGGGATTGGTATCCTTTAGACATGGCATTCATCTCTCCAAGAAAATATATCCCAACACACCAGAGGAGATTGAATGCATGAGCAAGATCCCTTATGCTTCAGTAATAGGGAGCCTCATGTATGCCATGTTATGTACACGACCTGATATAGTCCATGCTGTGAGTGTCACAAGCAGATATCAGTCGAATCCAAGTGAAGAATACTAAACTTCTGTGACATGTATCCTTAAGTACTTAAGAAGAACTAAGGATATGTTGTTGATTTTTGGTAATGAAGAACTCCAAGTCTAGGAGTATACAGATTTGGATTTTATGTTCGATATAGATGATCGAAAGTCGACATCTGGGAGTCTATTTGTGTGTAATGATGGTGCTGTCAGTTGGAAGAGTTCCAAGTAGATAGTGATAGTAGATTCTACCATGGAAGCAGAATACATCGCTACGTCAGAAGCTATAAAGGAGGCATTCTAGTACAAAAAATTCACCACAGAAATTGGAGTGATGCCATTGGATGCCATTCCTCTGTACTGCAATAATAATGGTGCCACAGCCCTTACTAAGGAGTCGAGGTCTCACCAAAAATTCAAACACATCGAACGACGATACCACCTCATCCGAGATTACCTCGAAAAAGATTACGTCGAGGTCAAGAGAGTCGACTCCACATACAATGCGGCAGACCCACTCATAAAGTCGTTGGGCCAGCAGAAGATCGAAGCCCACCTTGAGAAGATGGGAATTAGATTTGTACCCAATTGGCTTTAGGTCAAGTGAAAGTTCGTTAGATATGTATGCCCTAGAAGTCAGATTGGCTGACACTTGTAATACACTTCTAAGGATAATATTATAATTTTAATTATAAATAATAAAGCGAATTATTTTCTATCGTAGTGTGTATTTGAAAGTGCTTGTGATACATCCCTTGAGTTAATGGTAATGATAGTTCATATTTTTAAGAGTTGAAAATTTAAGACATGAATTTTCATTATTAACTCATAAAATTTTTTCGATCATAGGATCATCATGAGGATGGTGATTGATCCGAAAGGTTAGTGTACGATCGCTTCTTTAGGATAGATGAGTCTTGAGTCTACAGTATAGAGACATTGGAGCGAGAGTATAGGTACTTGTTAGAGAATGAGGGCACTGAACGTGACCATCTCGAGTAGTCATCAGGAAGTCTAACTTCTCATCGATGACTGGCTCGAAGTTGCAGCAGTGTGTCTAATTCTTTGATCTGAGGTGCATTGGTAGTTCACTTTGAGGGTGTTATAGTTTGACTACACCATAACTCGATCTCCTAGTTATTCGAAATCTTGAGGTGTGTGTTGGCTACAGCATGTTCATTGTAGGAATTGGATTGCACCAATAGGAGATCTATCTACCTCGGTAGAAAAGGAGCAACCCTATGATGATCATGAGAATCAAGTCTATAAGTCCATAGCCATGGCAGAGTGAAATAATAGAAAGAGTTTCTATTAGGGTTTTCATATTAGATTTAAATCAAATGATTAATTCATATGACAGATATTAGGGTTTGATGAGATCACCTTAACCCTAATCCGATTGGGACTCAAGATAGAGGAACTTAATCACAAAGATAACTGCATTAAGAGATTTATTTTCAGTTCTGATGGGTTGCCACCATATGCTGCTAGGTGTCACTGGTGAATTTTGGGAGCAATTAGAATGATTTGGATGATCGATCATACTAGTTATCTGAATCAGAAAAGTTTTGATCCATCAGAAGGTGTTTCGATGATGTCAATGATAGAGATCGTGACATATCCCATTACCATATGGAACTAAACCTAACTAGATTACACAAACAAGAATTTGGATCTAGATATCATCAATTGGACTAACCCAGTTCAATTAATTTGAATAAGATTCAATTAGGTTCAAGGAAAACGTGCTACCACATGATTGAGCCTAATGTTCTCGTTTAACAATCATTAAAGCTTGTCTCAACTGAGCCAAATATGTTTGGACTCACTCAAAAATCTTTACTTGGTCTGACTGGAGCTTGTCCAAGTCAGAAAAGGATTGTCTTAATTTATGAGATAAATTTGAGACAACACCTGCCATTTTCTGTCACCTGCTAAATCTTATTCTTGAACTTTGATCAAATGTTGACCTTTGACACTTAGACATCTGTCCATATGTCATGCACCTATAGGAGAGAACTTTGACACTTGTCCCCCTACTAAAAGGTAGATAGATAAAGGGTGCATGCCTAGGGAGGCATGCACCCCATGTGGATAAGGATTGGAGTCCCATATAGATGGAACTCCAGTTGCTTCAGGGAATCAACCTAGATGGCACCAAGAAGTCCTGTTTGATCAGTCTTGGCACCATTTAAGAAGAGTTTTGAGGGACTCTAATCTGATTAGATCAAATGATGTCATCCCACCAATCAGATTTAGATATGATTGCATTAAGAGTCATGATTGGTCGGGATGATGTGCACTGCATGACGCAGCAGAATCTATAAAAACCCTATCTGCACCTAGATTAAAAGAGCTTCTATCTTAGCCCATGTCACATAGCCCCTCTTCCTCTTCTCCATGCCACCCTCTGGTCCTCTCTCTCCTCTCTATGCCTAAGAGACTTTAGGCACAAGTTAGGTGCGATCCAAGCAAGTGCAAGGCGACAGGAAAGGAAGAAGGCAGCACTACTGCAAGAGACAATGGTTGATCTTCAAAAGCCATTCTGAAAATCTTTAAGATCAGATCTAGATCTGATTTTTGGATGATAGATTGAGAAGGAGAAGATCTCCAGATCCTATCCAAGTAGATACCGATAGAGGTTAGGCGCTTGGATGGCTACATCTAGAACTTCAGACAAACATCGGGATCATCACAGGATGATAGGATTACCCATAACAAAGATATAATTAAATTAGATTTATTTTTTATTTTATTTTTTTATCAGATTAATAAGATTAGATCTGAAGAGTCTCAAATCTGATTAGGATCTTAGAGAAAAATTTTAAAATATCCCTCTTGATCAAATCAGATCTGAACAAACCTGCATCGAGAAAATAGGATTTTTTCTTTCAAAGCCATGATAGAAGAGATGGAGTCTCTCAAGAAAAATTGGACATGGTAGCTGGTGGATCTACCAAATGATGCTCGACCCATTGGCTCCATTTCATCAGAAAAAAGGTACCTTCAGAGCAAGGTGGAGTAAGATACAAGGTTAGGTTGGTAGCTAAAGGATACTCACAGAGAGAAGAGATTGATTACTCAGAAGTCTTCTCTTCAGTTATCATACATACGTCCATCAGAATGATGTTAAGCATAGTTGCTGCTTATGATTTGAAATTGGAGCAAATGGATGTTAAGAAAGTATTCCTCCATGAAAATTTGGAGGAGAACATATACATGGAGTAGCCACCGGGCTTTAACAAGCTTCGATTAGAGAGAGAGATTTGTTTACTGAAGAAATCACTGTATGGATTGAAACAATCTCCTAGACAGTGGTACAAGCAATTTGACACTTATATGAGAAGTATTGGACTTTTCTGGTGCGATCATGATCCATGTGTATATGTGAGGTCTCTAGAAGATGGATCTTGATTATACTTACTCTTGTATATAGATGACATGCTGATAGCATGCAAGAATAAGAAAGTTATGCAGGAGTTGAAAGAAGCTTTGTCTCAAGAGTTTGAGATAAAGGACTTGAGGCCTACAAAAAAGGTTCTTGGTATGAAAATCGTCAGAGATAAAACCAAAAGACTATTGCATGTATCTCAGGAGGATATATCAAGAAGGTCTTAGAGAGATTTGAAATGGAGAAGGCCAAATCGGCTGAGCTACCACTAGCCAAGTATGCACGTCAGACTCTCTAAGACCATGTCACCATAGATTGAGATGAAAATTTAGAAGATAGAAAAGGTTTCATATGCTTCTGGTGTGGAAAGTATTATGTACTCTATGGTATGTTGTAGGCTAGATTTAGCCCATGTAGTAAGTTAAGTGAGCAGGTTTATGGCTCAGCCTGAAAAAAAATACTGAAGAGTATCTTCAGATACTTGGCAGGTTTAGTTGGGATCGACATCTGCTATGGTCAGCGAGAAGGTGTTAAAGAGCATCCTAGCATATCTAAGAAAGCTCAAGGGCTAATAGAAGAATTTATGGATGCAGATTTTAGTGGAGATGTGGATACTCGACGTTCTACTATAGATTTTGTATTCAGCTTGTATGGAGTTCCAGTATCATGGAGATCTTGCTTGCAGTCAATTATAGCTCTATGGTTGAAGGACTTGGCACTAGAGATGAGATTTCCATAGAATGCAGTCAAAATGCATTATAACAGCTAGAGTGTTATTTTCACAAGCATCGAGTAGCAAGAATTATTCCTAACAGATTAGTATCAGAGCAGCCATCTGAAATAACACGGACTGCGTGTGCACCTATGCATCCTAGGCCGCGCCTTTCTGTAGGTCTCGTGCATCTACAAGCCACGCTCATGGGCTTCTCTATCATGGGCTATATTACTGTGGATTGAATTCAAGCCATTAAAACCTAACACAATGTTCTACCTACTCATCCAAATCCTAATCGAGAATAAGGTCGGAGAGATGAGAGGAGATCAAGTACTAGCTAGATATTGCTTCATGGTCGTAGTTCATGGAAATAAGCCCAAGGAGAGTCTGCCAATTAAGGGGATAGACTCAAAAGGAGGTGAAGCCATAAGCCAAAGTGAATCAATAGCAAAGTATTTTAAGGCAAGGCTCAAGAACAATCCAATCAAATTCATAAAGATCGAAGGTAGATTATCTGAAAATTATTGAAAATTATGTCTCAAAGTCAATTATCAGTCTATTGATGGTTGAGCTTATGTATGTAATTATATATGAATTATTTATTAATAAATATTATTTAGCTTTTTTATTATATTATGTATATCTTCTTTTGAACTTCTGTATTGTGATGAAGTTCTTAAGACTATTTTAGTCGATAAAGAAGGATTTATTATTTTGTACTTAAATATATTCACGATCAAATGATATGCTATTACTAGGACGATAGCTATATCAAGTGTAGATCATTATGTATTATATGGATTGATTATTTTCTTAACCAAGGAGTGTCGAGACACTAATATGGCATACAGGTAAGATGTAGGATTATATTTTACTGAATGTGACCAATTGAAGAGCACTTTACCATCAAAAGTAGCTCGTAAAGGATATGGATATAAGTATCCCTCTAACTTGAGATCACTACGGTGATTTGTAAGAAACTCACCATGCTTTGATACCAAACTACTTAAATTTCTAATTCGATAATGAAAGATTTTTGGGCCCAGTTAAGTACTTCCAAAGTCGATGTATGAGTCAAGATGGAATTGATCCCTCCAAATTATAGGAGATAGTACATCATTATATTTCAATTTAGCAAACTCTCAACCAGGATAATCCATATGATGGATTTAAAAGATTGAATTATAATATGGATGACTCATTCAGGATTAACAATTAAATCCTAGCTCATCCTGAGCATTCAGGATCAAAGGGATGAATTATACAGTAACCATAGTCCATAGATTCTTTAATATTGCTTTGCAATCATTCGGTCTATCCAGATATCGGATACCATTGCTAAATGATCACTTCGATTAGTACAAAAATTTATTTCTATGCTACCAGCTTAGGTTCCAACCTATGGGATCATACTCAAAAAAAGTTTCTATCTGATCAGGATGGCTGATCAAAAGTCTCACTAGACTAAAACTCTATGATCAAGAGTCCCACTAGATTGAAACTCTATAATCAAGAGTCCCACTAAATTGAAACTCTATGATTGTAAGTCCTATGGACTGAGATTCTATTGTTAAGAGTCCTATTGGATAGAGACTCTATCATTATTAGAGGATTAATGAGCAATTAAATTGATAATTAGTCCAATTTAATTGAGCAATAAGGTTTGGATCGAATCTAATTGAATTGAATTCAATTAGGTTTGACACGATTAGATTATGAGATGATCTAATCGCTAAAGAAGATTGATTCCTGATTTGATCAGGACTCGAGCTTAGTTAATCCATAATTGGATTAGAATTAATTAAGATAATTAGAAGTCTAATTGGATTAGGTTTGCTATGGTCTATTTGGGTCTACCTGGATAAGATTTGGTTGGAACCTAATAACTAAAACTTAAGGAATTCAATTGGACTGGACTAACACCATGCGCCATTCTTTCTCCCACACCATTCTTAGTTCATGCAAGAATGGTTTTTGCATGATGTTTTCTCATACCCATAAGCAAATTCATGCCCCTTCTTCATGCCTAGTTAGTTCGGATAATGTTGGGTTTGAATTTGATTCAAACCAACCCTTATCTTTATCTTAACTCCCCATCTCTATCCTTATCTATTCTTGGCTGTCCACTTTAAGAAGGGGTCTTCTTTGGAGCATGCGTGAGTGATTTTTGAGACACTTTTCACTAACAGAAATAGTGAGTGGGGCATGAGATTGGGGTGGGCTTCTACTTTGGCGTGTGTGCATAGAGGAAAATCGATTCCTCTAGGGTGAGAACCTATATTTGATCTAGGATATAGGGTGAGTGAAAAATAAAGAGAGAAGAGAGTTCTCTCCATCTTATTCCACCACCACATCCTCCTCTTAGTCTATCTTTAGATCCAAAAGAGTTCAAAAGATCCAAAGAAGGAGAGAAATTAGTCATCCGGTGACCTTCACGCAAGCTAGCACTCCCGGGGAGGCCGATCAGATCAGGACTTCGAGTGGATGATCTAAACAGACCAGACACCCTGTACGGTTGTGAGCAACCAGGAAGATCTCTCAAATCTACATTCTCAGTCATGCAATCATCTACCCATGCTTTAGTAAGAGATCCGATCCCAGTAGATAGGATCTACTCACATGGTATGCCTGTCGTAGATATGATCTACATAATTGTTGATATGATCGATTATTTTTAGAAATCAAATCATGCAAAAATTTATATCATATGATCTTTATTTGGTAGTTTCTAGATCTGATCTAGGGTATGTATAATAGATTAAAGTGTTAATCTATAGTCTTCTACTAAAAAATTTAAAAATGCATGCATGAAACTACCAGTTTTTCTTTTAGAAACCTCAAGAAACGACTGATCAGATATCCTTGAGCAAAAAATTGATGCGGTCACAACCAAATTTGGTTGATACTTAAGGGAGAAGAAAAGTTGATATCCTAGAATGGCGGGGGTGTTTAAGCTCCATGTACACCGCAATATTAAGGCCGACATTGGTAACATACTCACAAAAATCATGGAAGTAGATCGGCATGCCGCCGAGCTAAAAGGGGCTTTTGATAAATTTGCAGTGCTACCAAATAAGAAATTATTCTCGACAAGATCCAAGGATGCTGAAAAGTGACCTCAGTAGAATCCGAGGCCACCAAAAAACTCTACGACACACCATGCATGATATTGAGACAACTAACGTTAGGGTACCTCCAGGTCGACGACCTCCCAGGGTGTAGGTTGCTCGCTTATAAGTTCAATCAACAAGGGGCTAACCCAACGAAAATCCTACATGACCACATACAGAACCTCATCTGATGGCTCACGTGTATTAGCTGCGAGCTAATTTTGGAAGCCTCCCCAAAGAAAGCCTATCGAGAAAAATAGCAACTACATAAGAACACCCATGCATTGAGCTGAACAAACAAAGAACTTTCTATTCATGAGATATGTACAAGTTTATTACAAGAAAGCACTCATTTGAAGCCTATTACAACTAGAGCAAATGCAAGACAAGATTGGGCCCCAAAGTGGGGTTTTTCCTGGAGCACGAGCTCCAATGGTTCCTCTCAGTGGAGTTCCAATGACTAGTTGCAGAGCTCCTCATGTGGGGGGCGATGACAATGCAGCTCCTTGGCGGGCAGAAGTGCATTCACCTTCATGATACACCTCCAAGAGGGGCCAAAACATAGTCATCTCTGGGGGGCAAAACTATCTTCTGGAGTGGACTAAGACCCCTTCAAGAGGCACAATACTGAAGGAACCCCTAACAACCACCGCTTTAACTCTATCATTTGTCTAGCGATATTTTCCAATACCTCCCATGTCAAATTTGGCCTCTTGGCATAACACTCTCTGGAAGTTTCCTCCAACCAATTATGGCCCGATCAAGGCCCACACGGGTTGAAGGAAATGCCCATGCTCTCATGGCGATAGACCAGGCGGTGCAACCATGACATTGTTGGGAAGCTATGGATGTTAATCTTGGTTGGATAGACCCTTTATGTACACTCTAGGCTTGGGCACTGATAAGCATCATAAATTCACCAATAAAAGTATTAATTTATTAATTAATTTATATTAATTTTTAAAAATTATTAATCAATTTATATATAATTTTTAAAAAATTCATATTTTTATTAATTAAAAAATTAATTAAAAAATAATAAAAATTAATAAAAATTAAAAAATAAAATTTTATATCAATAGAAAGAGCTCATTTTTTTGATCATAATGAAATAAATTTCAAGTAAAACGAAGCTAAAATGGAAAAGATATAAATTTTTAAAAATATAAAATAAATAAAAATTAAATAAAAAAGAAAACGGCTCAGCCGGCTCCGCAAGCCAAGCCACCAAGCCAAGCCAAGCCATCAAAGCTGACTCAGCCATTGAAGCCATCAGTTGGTCCACGATCCAGGCGTGGACCGCCAGCTCAGCAAAATCCGACGAATCAGAGCTTGCCACGTGGTGGACCTAGACCCCTAAAGGGTCTACAGAAATTTATCACGGCTCACAAGGGTAATTTAGTCTTTTTCTCGCTCGGCAATAGAGGCACTGATTGGTTGCGGTGTGCGGTGCGGCCGGTCCACACGGTCCATGGGAACAGTGATTGCACGATCGGACGGATGTGGTTGTTTGCGGTCAGGATCGGACGGTTGTGGTTGCTTCCGAATTTGATTCAACTGCAGACATCACGTGGATCACCATCGGATGGCAGCGCTCGATCCAGGCGATGATCCGACAGTACAGAAAGCTCCCGACGGCGATCAAACTCTCACGCGCATGATTTATGGCCAGATTTCTTCCATCAAGCGTGATCCAACGGCCATAATTTAATCCAACCCGATCTGAGCTGATCTGCATCCGATTTTGATGATTTTTGGACCGTTGGATTCTATTGAATGGCTGGATTTTATTAGATTTATTAGAGATATATCAGAGCTATTTTAATTTAAATTTTATTTAAATTTTGATGATTACAAAGACCATTAGTCCTATATTGCCTAGAAGCAAACTTTCCAGCCCTCCTAGCTCTATAAAAAGGACCCCAAGCCTCCAAAAATCAATATCTCTGATTAAGGTGAAGCTTTGGTACAGGGCGAAGCCAGGCTATGGGTTAAAGACTGCTTCGAAGCAACGGGTGTCGAGAAGAAGAGCCGAGCTTCTACACCATCTTTCTGCCAATACCGATCCAAGATCAGAGATCAGGCTATTTTATTTTTTTTAAATTCTATATATTTAAATTTTGAAATTTTAATTAATAAAAAAAAAATTGTATTTTAATTTTTTGCTTTTAATTTTTATTATAATTTAATTTCTACACTTTAATTATTATTTTTTTTATTTTATTACAAGTAGATGCTAAGATCTAATTAGTAGATCTTAGTATCAAGTTTAAATTTCTGCATCTTTTAATTTTTATTTTCAATCTTCCGACTTCAATTTTTATTTTAAAATTCAAATCATTTTCTTTTTTTTCTCAAAAAATCAAAGATTTTAAATCTAAAATACTACCTTCCCTGTGGATTCGATCCGACTCACTGCTATCTATGCATTTTCAATAATTTTAAGAAGTCGGATTAAACTGATAAACACGGTGTCTTAACGACAACATCGCATCCCTATCAAGTTTTTGGCACCATTGTCGAAGAATATTTTTGATTTTTGATTTTAATTTCTTTGATTTATTTTAAAAATAATTTCGGCAAACACATCAAGTTTTTGGCCCCGTTGCCGGAGAAGGCACGGATATTAAATTTTTGATCTCTTTGATTTTTTTGTAAATAAATTATAAATAAAATTTCTACTTTCTTATAAATATTATTTGCTAATTTTTTTTATTATTTTGTAGAAAAAAAGATTAAAGAACAAAAAGAATCAGGAGTTTTTCTTGGTGAGATCAATTCTAACCCTAGTACTCTTTCCTTTTTATTTATTTATTTATTTATTTTATTTTTAAATTAATTTAAAAATATTCATTTAAACCTAATTAAAAGCCTCATGATAAGATTAGAAATCCTAACTATTTAAAGCATGCATCATATTAGTTTTATTTTTATTTTTATTTTTTATTTTTTTGGTGATTGCTGAAGCAAGGTAAGCCTTTCAGAATTCAATTAGTTGCATGCATCTAGTTTAAATTGCATAAAACCCTTTGATTGAATTTTTTTTTTTTTCGTACATATTCATATTAAATCAAATTAAGGGCACAATCTAATTAAACAAGATAAGATGAGGATTTGATCACCCTTCCTTAGCCCACAAACAACCAACCAGCATCCTGCATTGACCTAAGCCTTTAATTTTAAAATCAATTAGACATCAACCCTAGGAACTTGAGCTCAATAGGATAAGGAATCCTAAGAGTTGAACCTGGTTAGGATAAGTCAATTTGACTGATGTCTAGGAAAGTGGTTCAAGGATGACTGAGCCCGAAGGAAGGTGGTTTCTAATTGGTTCCGTTCGCTTACCTGGCCAAGCACAATTGGTGTCTAAGGCAAGCAACGGAGGGACTCCCACCGACCTTACACTTACCTGGCTAGTTGATTGGCTAATCCTACACTTAGAGGGCTTGAAGATGACCTTGGCAGTTAGGAGCTGTCTAGATTTAGGATAACCCTTAGTCAGGATTGATTGACCAATTTGATTGCTAACCAATATCAAACCTAATTAAACTTAATTCTTCTCTCTCTTCTTAGTTCTAGGACTCCTTAGGACCTCTTCTTTAGAACTTTTCTTTCTTTTTCTTTTCTTTCTCTTCTAAAAAAAAATAAAATAAAATAAAATAAAAATTAAATTTAACTAACTAAAAAAATATTAAAAAAATAATTAAACTTAATTAATAAATAAAATAATATAATAAAATAATAAAAAAAATATAATTTTTTTTTAAAAAAAAAAAATTTTGAATCACACATTAGGGTTACACTAATACATGCACGATAGAAAATTGCTTTACCTGATCTAGTTGAACCCAACCATAAAATTAAAAGGCTAAATTATATTAAACCCGATAACCAAATGGCTGAAAATTTTAGAGAACCACCTAAGCAGATGAAAGAATACTTTATTCCTTCTACCTATAACCCATCGACTTATATCCAATTACCTGAAATTCATGCTACCCACTATGAGATCGAGCCGACTACAATCCAGATGCTTCCATCTTTTTATGGGAACACCAATAAAGATCCTTATAAACATCTAGATGAATTCTTAGAAATTTGCTCTACGGTGAAAATTAAAAATTTAACTAATGATGCCCTTAGATTAATTTTATTTCCTTTATCATTAAAAGACAAAGCCAAGTACTGGCTTGGGACAATAGAGAGATTAATTAAAACTTGGGCTGACTTACAAAGTAAATTTCTTAAAAAAATTTACCCCATAGGCTGAACCAATACTATGAGGCGAGCTATCACTGGATTTGCTCAACTTCCAGGAGAACAGATTCACGAGTCATGGGAGAGACTTAAGAAACTTCTTAAAAAATGCCCACACCATGGTTTGCCTAAGTGGCAAATAGTTCAAGCTTTCTATGAGGGTTTAGGAGACCAATACAGACAGATAGTAGATGCATCCTGTGGAGGTGCATTCATAAACAAGAGTGAGGAAGAAGCCTATACCTTATTTGAAATCCTGAGTGAAAACTCAATTAACCATGCTTCGTTGTCTTTCCACCAAACCTCTAGAATCTAGTCATAAGACTGATTTAAATTTGATAAATAAAATGGACTTTCTTGCTCAGAAATTAGATCAAGTCTTAACCCTAGGTCAATAATCTCCTACACAATTCACATCATCTTCTAATTATCAGGAGATTTATTCAATCTGTGCTAGCCCAACCCATCATGTGAGTGAATGCCCTATGACTGCACAGTTTTCATCTTTTATCCAAGAGCAAGTCCAAACTGCTAAAGGCTACTCCAAGCCGGTTAATGATCCATTTTTAAATTCATATAATCTAGATTGGAGCAACCACCATAATTTTTCTTGGACATCTCAACAGACTCAGGCTCAGACCCAAATTTCACCTATGCAAAATTATCAAAATAGATTTCAATACCGAAACTATGCCTATAATAATGGCCAGCCTAGTCAGTTTACCCAGCCACCACATCATGATCAGCCTTCATACCCACCTCCTCAACAGACCAATCTAGCTGATGATAAATTCAATCAACTTCAATAATTAATTCTAACTCAACAACAATCAATCGCTAGGCTAGAAGCTCAAATTGGACAATTAGTTGAATCTAACATGAGGAGAGAACTAGATCAACTACCGAACCTACCAATTTCAAACAACCCATCTAATGTCCACCAACCACTTGGACCAAGTTATCAATTTAATATCTCACTTAAGAATTCTCAATTTGAGAATACCAAAGTAATTTTTGAACTTAAAAGCTATAGAATTCTTATGGACCCATACCAAGACCAGGTGAGAGAGGCTAGTACTGATGCCAGCCAAAATAAAAATTTAGAGGAACTGGTTAGTACTGAGACTAACCACATAGAAGAACCCGAGCCAAGAATTAGCACTGATGCTAGTTCCAATTTAATTGAGATAGAAATAGAAAAAAAGAGAATAGATGATTTACCCGAGACTTATAAACCTAATGTCCTATTTCCTTCAACCCCTAGAAGCTGGTTCTTCTTATAAAAATCAAGAGGCATGTAATGAAATATCAATGGAGTTGTTTAAGCAAGATCACATTAATTTACCTCCAAAATTAAAACTGCCTTTAGTCACCATTCCAGCACCCATTGAATCAAACTTAACTCCTAATACAAAAACTCCATTCATGAGCATTTTAGAAGAGCAAATAGGAGAAATTCTTAATGAAATCATAAATTATATCCCTAAAATTAACAATGAATATATCAATAATAGGATTATAAATCAACTTTCTGAGATTGGCAATCCAAAACTATTGAAATTTGTCAATCCAATATTTAACACAGGATAGTAAGCTACATTGTGTCTGACTGAAGACGGTAAACTTAGCGCTTGTTGGGAGGCAATCCAATATTTAGTTTTTATCTAATTTATTTTTTAGTTTATTTTTTTTTAGGATAATTTGAATAAGTTAGAGGGAGAGCTCAAATTTTCAAAGGCATGTGCTGGACCAAAAAAAAATATACCGAGTTAGGTGTATTCTTTCATGTTCTTTATTACATCCTTTATTTTTTCTTCTCCATTGAGGACAATGTCGATTAAGTTGGGGGGGAGAGAAAAATAAAAATTTTAAAATTTTAAGTCCTCAAAAAAAAAAGTTAGTATTTAGTATTTAGACACCTGATTATGCTTAAAAATTGAATTAGACTAAGCATTTTTAAAAGAAAATTGATACACAAATCAGAGAATCTGTGAGATATTGAGGAATCAAGTATTAAGAAAATTCAATAAAGAGTTAAGTCTAGAACATAAAAAAAAATTTTCTTGGAGCATTTCTAATTATTTCTACTAGCATCAAAGAAAAGTCTACTTTTTATATGCTTGTGTAGGATAACTATACGTTTCTTTATATAAAAATTTATTTTAATAAAATAGTTTCCAAGTATTTCTCACGAAGTAACCGGGCCTCTTTGCCTAAGCAAACATTGAGTTTCGCATCAAAAGGTAGGAAGGGCAAAGAAGCTCGTTGTAAAGCTAGTCTTAACTCATAGCCTATTTGATTCGAGCTAGTAAGCCCGAGGGGTATTCTATACCTAGTGCCCTAAAGCCAACTGGTTTGGGAGTCATTGGCCCAAGACTCGCTACATGGATCAAATAAAAAGCTTAAGGAGTTAAGACACTCAATAGTGGTATAACGTTAAAAAAAATATATATATATATATATTGATTTTCCATCGAGTAACCGAGTCCCGTTGCCTAAGTAAGCAATGAAATTCGCATCAAAAAGTGGATAATATAAAAATAAAAATCAATAAATGAAGGATAGAAGTAGCAATACACCTGCCTATATAAAAGTTTAGACAAATCAGAGATAAAAGTGGAATAATTTAGAAAAAGTTCTGAAAAATTTAATATTCTTTACTTAATTTTTCTATTGATAAGTATTAATACTCTAATGATATGTCTCATTTAAGCTCTACTAAATATCAATGGCCATTTTGAAAATTACTTAGGTAAAATTCAAAATTCTAAAGTTAAAAGGTATTTAAAACTAAATTCTTTCTTTACTCGAGGACGAGCAAAGCTTAAATTAGGAGGTGTGATAAGCATCATAAATTCATCAATAAAAGTATTAATTTATTAATTAATTTATATTAATTTTTAAAAATTATTAATCAATTTATATATAATTTTTGAAAAATTCATATTTTTATTAATTAAAAAATTAATTAAAAATTAATAAAAATTAATAAAAATTAAAAAATAAAATTTTATTATCAATAGAAAGAGCTCATTTTTTTGATCACAATGAAATAAATTTTAAGTAAAACGGAGCTAAAATGAAAAAGATATGAATTTTTAAAAATATAAAATAAATAAAAATTAAATAAAAAAGAAAATGGCTCAACCGGCTCCGCAAGCCGAGCCCCAAGCCAAGTTGAGCCACCAAGCCAAGCCAAGCCATCAAAGCCAACTCAGTCGTTGAAGCCATCAGCCGGTCCACGATCCAGGCGTGGACCGCCAGCTCAGCAAAATTCGGCGAATCAGAGCTTGCCACGTGGTGGACCTAGACCCCTAAAGGGTCTACAGAAATTTATCGTGGCTCACAAGGATAATTTAGTCTTTTTCGCTCGGTAACAGAGGCGCTGATTGATTACGGTGTGCGGTGCGGTCGGTCCACGCGGTCCATGGGAATAGTGATTGCACGATCGGATGGATGTGGTTGTTTGCGGTCAGGATCGGACGGCTGTGGTTGCTTCCGAATTTGATTCAACTGCAGACATTACGTGGATCACCATCGAACGGCAGCGCACGATCCAGGCGATGATCCGATGGTCCAGAAAGCTCCTGACGGCGATCAAACTCTCAGGCGCATGATTTACGGCCAGATTTCCTCCATCAAGCGCGATCCAACGGCCAGAATTTAATGCAATCCGATCTGAGCTGATCTGCATCTGATTTTGATGATTTTTGGACCGTTGGATTTCTATTGAATGGCTGGATTTTATCAAATTTATCAGAGATGTATCAGAGCTATTTTAATTTGAATTTTATTCATATTTTGATGATTACAAAGGCCATTAGTCCCACATTGCCTAGAAGCAAACTTTCCAGCCCTCCTAGCTCTATAAAAAGGACCCCAGGCCTCCAAAAATTAATATCTCTGATTAAGATGAAGCTTTGATATAGGACAAAGTCAGGCTATAGGTTAAAGGCTGCTTCGAAGCAACGGATGTCGAAAAGAAAAGCCGAGCTTCTACACCATCTTTCTGCCAATACCGATCCAAGATCAGAGATCAGGCTATTTTATTTTTTTTAAATTCTATATATTTAAATTTTAAAATTTTAATTAATAAAAATTTTATTTTTGTATTTTAATTTTTTGCTTTTAATTTTTATTGTAATTTAATTTTTACACTTTAATTATTATTTTTTTTATTTTATTACAAGTAGATGCTAAGATCTAATTAGTAGATCTTAGTACCAAGTTTAAATTTCTGCATCTTTTAATTTTTATTTTCAATCTTCCGACTTCAATTTTTATTTTAAAATTCAAATCATTTTCTTTTTCTTCTTAAAAAATCAAAAATTTCAAATCTAAAATACTACCTTCTCTGTGGATTCGACCCGATTCACTGCTATCTATGCATTTTTAATGTTTTTAAGAAGTCAGATTCAACTGATAAACATGATGTCTTAACGACAACATCACGTTCCTATCAGGCACTCTTGTTGCGCTCCTCTCACAGCGTGACAAATGTTGCCACAAAAGAGGCCTCATAGACTATGCCCCTTGGGGACAAGGGGAACAAACCTCCTTTTTGATGGGCTATCACTATCAAAAAGCAACATGCATTAATGATCTAGGGAGTGAAATCCTTCAACATTTGATATTCTAAAGATCTCTAGCAACAAGGATAGAAATGCACCAAGCATAGTCTCAAGGTGTCCGGACAAAGGTTTGAGCCATGACAGTAGTGCTAGAAGACCAATTCGTCAAAAAATGCCTCATTTGCGACTAAAGTCCTCAAAATTACTAATTGGCAACTTACCAATCACTAGGAGATGCCCTAACCCAAGTCAGGACCCCATGGATCAACACCTACTTGCCAGTGTTTTTAGATAGCACTTCGAATGCTATTCGATGATAAATAACAGGGCAAGAAACATGATCAGTGATGATAGCTATCAAAGCAAGATGGAAGGACATGCCGGTAGGACCTCATGGGTCCTCATCAGATGTTGCAAAAATATTGGACACCTTTTCGGGCTCCAGCTGAAGTCAAAAGTCTAGCCAAACCTGGCATTTATGAGTGACCACAGATACGACAACAATCATCAACACTCCATAATCAGAGTATCGTGACATGAGGTAATCATAAAAGCTAATTTTATTTATTAATATTTTTTATTTATAGAGAAAGGTGCCAAAAGAAGGGCACTAGGTACAAAGGGATGGGAGGATGAGTCTTCATCCAAAAAGAACACCCCGACCTCTTCGTCACTATTGCCCAAGTGAAGGCACCGAAGATCCAGCTGTGGCATCATGTGTCCCAGGTGGACTTTGCAGTCTTCAAAGCTTTGGACATAGGAAAAGGTGGCTACATCGACGACTTCCTCCTTAAACATCATCGAAGAGTTGGAGTCCTCGACATAGCACTCCTGAATCTCGGTGGGGATCCACAAAGAAGAGCCCCCACTACCTCCGAGCAAAGGACGAGTCACTCCGAATCTGATAGTAGTCGTCGAACCTCGATTCCACTGATGCAGCATAACCCGGGAAGGCTTTAGAGCATGAACTGATGGCTCTAGTTTGGAATTCCTAGCCCATTTCGACTCCCTACAAGCCATCACCACCTTCTCCTTCATGACATGCTTCATGGATTTTGGTAATGGCTTCATGGTAACCAGGTGGCAGAAGTGGAAGGTCCCCTCTAATGACAAAGCCTTTCTATTGGGATGGAATATTTATAAATATTCCAAACCATATGGATTCACCATGTCAAACCACTGAATCATGTCACCATGTCAACTCTGAAATGGTGTCCTTTCATATTCACCATTAATTTTGTGTCCATTCGAATCCAAGAGAGATTCATGAGGAAGCTTTGGAACCCAAAAGAAAAAATCTAGTTTTTTCACTACAAAATCGATCTGATCTAATTAGATTTATAGAAAAAAAATTTAAATTTTTTACTAATTCTAATCAAATATGAGAGTTTCGAAATCTGATCCTAATGATCTAATATTAAAAATAAAAATTAATTAAAAATTTGATACATCGAATGTTACCTTTTGGATAAATTGTTTACCCAGTTGATGATCTGATAGCACCCAGAGTTCTTAATCTAGCCATGCAAGTGAAGGAAAATCCTGATTTTTCGGTCCAGGTTCGTTCAGATCTGATCAGATCAAGAGATATATTTTAAAAAATTTTTTCTTGATCCCAATCAGATCTTGATATATTTCAGATCTGATTCTTATTATTTTAATAAAATAAAATTAAAAGATAAATTAAATCAAATTTAATTTACCTGATCTGGGTAATCCTATTACCCTGTTGATGATCCTGTTTGCAGTGGAAGGTTCTGGATCTTAGCCACGCAAGCGCCTGGCCTCTACCGATATCCACTTGGGTTGGATCTGGAGATCCTCTTCTTCTCTATCACGCCTCCAAAAATCAGATCTAGATCTGATCTGGAGGATCTTCAAAACTCTTTTTGAAGATGAGCAGTCATCCTTTGCAGCAGCGCAGCCTTCTTACTTTTGATCGCCTTTCTTTGATCTGAATTACACCAACCAAGGTCCAAAACTCCTTTTGGACGTGGAGAGCAAGGGGAGAAGGTGGTTTGGCATGGAGAGGGAGGGGAGAGGCAGCCTTGGGGCATGGGGAAACTATGATCTCATCATATCTCTATATTTGAGTTGGGTACAGGGTCTTATTTATAGACTAGCTGTGATCCAACTCCTCTTCTTCCCAACCAATCACAACCCTTTGTGAAATCAGATCTAAATCTGATTGATGAGAATAGAGTCCCCTGGATTCCTCCTTAGAGGGTGCCTAAGATCAGTCAAAGTTGGTTCTTAGAAGAACTCTAATTGGAATCCAAAAAGGAGATGGAGTCCTTGTCCAACAAGGACTCCTAGGCGCCTCCAACTTGGGCACATGCCTAGGGTGGCGTGCGCCCTTCTTCTTGCCAGGTTCTGACAGGGGGACAGGCCCCCACCAGCTCTTCAATAGGTGCATGACATGTGGTCAAAAGTCAAAGTGTCAATGGTCAACGTTTGACCAGTCAAAGGTAGACTTTTGACCAAAGTCAAAGAATAAAAAATGGCAGGTGACCAAAAATGGCAGGTAGTATCTTACAAATAAGACAACCTTTTCTGACTTGGACAACCTTCAATCAGACCATATGAAGGCCTCTGATTGAGCACAAACTCCTTTGGCTCAGACAGGACAACTTATTTATGATAGCAAAAGAAGAACGTTAGGTTCAATCGAGTGCTAGCACGATTTTCTTGAACCTAATTGAATCTCATTCAGATCAATTGAACTAGATCAGTTCAATTGATGATCACCAGATTCAAACCCTTATTTGTGTGACCCAGTTAGGTTCAGTTCTGTATGGTAATGGGATATGTCATGATCTCTATCATCGACATCATCGAAACTCCTTTCGATGGATCAGAACTCTTCTGATTCGAACAGCTAGAATGATCGATCATCTAAATCATTCTAATTGCTCCCAAAATCCACCAATGACACCTAGCAGTATATGGTGGCAACCCATCAGAGCTGAATGCGAACCTCTTGGTGCAGCTACCTGTATGATTCAGTTCTTCTATCTTGAGCCCCGATCAGATTAGGGTTTAGGTGAACTCGTCAAACCCTAGTCTCTGTCATATGATGTAATCATTCGATTCGAGTCCAATGTGAAAATCTAAATAGAAACTCTTTCTATTATTTCACTCTGCCATGGCCATGGGCTTCTGGACTTGATTCTCATGATTATCATAGGGCTGCTCCTCTACCACCGAGGTAGATAGATTCCATCTTGATGCCATCCAGTTCCTACAATGAACATGCTATAGCCAACATACACCTCAGGGTTCCATATGGCTAGGAGATCGAGTAATGGTGTAGTCAAACTATAACACCCTCAAGGATGAACTGCCGATGCACCTCAGGTCAAAGAACCAGACACACTACTGCAGCATCGAGTCAGTCATTGACGAGAAGGTAGACTCCCTAATGACTACTCGAGGTGGTCACGCTCAGTGCCCTCATTCTCTAACGAGTACCTGTACTCTCGCTCTGGTGTCTCCACACCATAGACTTCAAGACTCATCTACTAAAGAGAAGCGATTGTACACCAATATTTCGGATCAATCACCATCCTCGTGATGATCCTATGGTCGGGAGCAATTTATGAGTTAACAATGATTATTCATGTCTTAAATTTTCAACTCTTGAAAATATGAATTATCATTACCATTAACTCAAAGGATGTATCACAGACACTAAATACACATATGTGATAGAAAATAACCCATTTATTGCTTTTAGTCAAAATTACAATTTTGCCCCTAGAAGTGTATTACAAGTGTCAGCCAATTCTGGCTTCTAGGGCACATATATCTAACAATCTCCCACTTATCCTAAAGCCAATTGGCTACAAGTCTAAGTCCCATCTTCTCAAGGTGGGCTTCGAACCTCTACTGGCCCAACGGCTTTGTAAGTGGGTCTGCCACATTATCTGCGGAGTCGACTCTCTTGACCTCGACGTAACCCTTCTCGAGGTAATCGCGG
This sequence comes from Cocos nucifera, assembly GCA_006176705.1. Classification (NCBI taxonomy): domain Eukaryota; kingdom Viridiplantae; phylum Streptophyta; class Magnoliopsida; order Arecales; family Arecaceae; genus Cocos; species Cocos nucifera. Next base: position 482,083 of record QRFJ01000305.1, read on the forward strand.
ATGAGGTGGTATCACCGCTCAATGTGCTTGGATTTTTGGTGAGACTTGGCTCCTTAGCAAGGGCTATGGCGCCATTATTATCGCAGTATAGAGGAATGGCATCTGATGGCATTACTCCAATTTTTGCAGCAAACATCTTATACCAGAATGCTTCCTTCGCAGCCTCTGATGCAGCGATATATTCTGCTTCCATGGTAGAATCTGCTATCACCGTTTGCTTGGAACTCTTCTAGCTGATAGCTCCACCATTGCACACAAACAGACTTCCAGATGTCGACTTTCGATCATCTATATCGGACATGAAATTCGAGTCTGTGTATCCCTGGACTTGGAGTTCTCCGTTACCAAAGACCAGCATCATATCCTTAGTTCTTCTCAAGTACTTAAGGATACATTTCACAGAAGTCCAGTGTTCTTCATCTGGATTTGACTGATATCTGCTTGTGACACTCACAGCATGGGCTATATCAGGTCATGTACATAGCATGGCATACATGAGGCTCCCTATTGCAGAAGCATAAGGGATCTTGCTCATGCGTTCTATTTCCTCAGGTGTGCTAGGGCACATCTTCTTGGAAGAGATGAATACCATGTCTGAAGGGTATTAATCCCCTTCTTAGAGTTTTCCATACTAAACCTCTTTAGTACTTCCTCTATGTACATCTTCTGTGAAAGTCCTAGCATCCTATTTGGTCTATCCCTATAGACCTTAATTCCTAGAATAAAGGATGCTTCACCTAGGTCTTTCATGGAGAATTCCTTGGACAACCACATCTTGACTGATGTCAACATGGGAATATCATTCCCAATAAGGAGGATGTCATCCACGTACAATACGAGGAAGACAACAGCGCTCCCACTGACCTTTTTGAAAATACATGGTTTCTCTTCATTTTTGATGAAACCAAACTTTTTGATCACATCATTGAAACGAGTGTTCCAGCTCCGAGATGCTTGCTTAAGTCCATATATGGACCTTTGCAGCTTGCAAACCTTGTGATCAGTATCACTGGATGTGAAACCTAGCGGCTGTTCCATATAGATATCTTCCTCAAGATATCCATTTAGGAATGCCGTTTTCACGTCCATTTGCCATATTTCATAATCGAAATAGGCTGCAACAGCAAGCAATGTGCGGATGGATTTTAGCATAGCTACTGGGGAAAAGGTATCCTGATAGTCTATGCCTTCGCGTTGACTATAACCTTTTGCCACCAGTCTAGCCTTGAATGTCTCCACATTTCCATCTGCACCAATCTTTCTCTTGAAGATCCATTTACATCCAATAGGTACTATACCTTCTAGTGGATCTACCAAGGTCCAGACTTGGTTTGAGTGCATCGAGTCAATTTCTGACTGCATTGCCTCTAGCCATTTCTCGGAGTCGATATCTGATATCGCCTCGTTGTAGGTTTTGGGATCATCACCATGAGCACCATTACCTATGAGGAACATTTCCTCTATATCCTCTGAAATAATACCTAAGTATCTTTCAGGAGGACGGGAAACTCTTTCTGATCTACGAGGTGGAGGAGGTAGTGTTCTTATTGGCTCAACCTGATTTGGTTCCACTTGGTCCTTAGCTCATTCTGCTTATGAGACTTTCTCATCAAGCTTGATCTGTTTTCCAATGCCGCTATCTTGAATAAACTATTTTTCAAGAAAGATGGCATGTCGACTCACAATCACATTATGGTCTTCTGGAATGTAGAAATAGTATCCTAATGACTCTTTAGGATATCCTATGAATCGAGCTCTAAAGGACCTAAACTCTAACTTGTCCGCTTGTTGTCTTTTGACATGAGCTGGACAACCCCAAATTCTGAGATGACTCAGACTTGGTTTCTTACCGTGCCATATCTCATACGGTGTGGTAGGAACGGTTTTAGAGGGAACCCTATTCAGTAAATAGATTGAAGTTAACAATAAGTGTCCCCAAAGGAAATCAGGAAGGTCTGTGAAGCTCATCATGGATCGAACCATATCCAATAGAGTCCGATTTCTCCATTCTGAAACCCCATTGAGTTGAGGTGTTCCTGGTGGAGTCCATTGAGAGACTATGCCATTATCCTTGAGATAGTCTAGGAATTCCTAGCTAAGGTATTCACCTCCTCGATCTGATCGAAGAACCTTAATGGGTTTTTCTAGTTTATTTTTCTACTTCATGTCTGAATTCTTTGAACTTTTCAAAGGCTTCAGACTTGTGTCTCATAAGATACACATACCCATACCTAGATAGATCATCGGTAAAGATAATGAAGTAGATAAAATTGCCTCTAGCCGGCACATCAAATGGGCCGCACACATCTATATGTACTAGGGCAAGGAGATCTGTGGCCCTCTCCCCATGTCCTACAAAAGGAAGTTTAGTCATTTTGCCTTGAAGACAGGATTCACAAGTTGGATATGACTCAGAAGTCAACGGACTCAATAGCCCATTTTTCTCCAATTTGTTGATCCTATCTTCTGCTATATGACCTAATCTCAAGTGCCATAGATATCTGTCGTTTGGACTATCCCTAGGTCATTTGGCATTCACGTTTTGCTCGATAGTTAGAACAGGTACATCAATATGTAGCTGATAAAGACCATTAATAAGGAAACCATTTGTAATTTTATTTCTTTCATAAAGAATGTTACAATGGTCCTTAAAGAAGGTGATCACATAACCTTCTTATGCTAAGCATGAAACAGAAATCAAATTCCTGCTAGCTGTAGGCACAAAATAACAGTCTTTCAAAACTAAGTCTAAACCAGATGGTAATCGAAGAGGGTATGTTTCCACGGCTACTGCAGCAACTCTTGCTCCATTACCAATGCGTAGGATCATGTCTCCATCCCTCAGCCTCCTGCTATCCTCAAGACCCTGCATGGAAGTGCATAGATGAGCACTAGAACCAGAGTCAAGCACCCAACTGGATGCAGAAGAAATCGTAAGGTTAGACTCAATAACGAGCATACCTCCAGAAGGACCTTCCTTCTTGTTCTTCAGGGTGGCCAGGTAAGTAGGGCAGTTCCGCTTCCAATGGCCGTCGCTATTGCAATGGAAATACTTTCCTTTGACATCGGCCTTCTTCTTCGGCTCTGCCTTCTTCTTCTTTGATCCTTCCACCTTTTGCTTTTTTTACAGACTTCTTTTTCTTTCCAGAAGACTTTCTTTTGGAAGAAGTCCGTTCCATAGCAAGAACTGAGCCTTTAGAACCTTTCATAGAAAGCTCAGCGGTAACCAGCATATTCATTAATTCGGCCAAGGAATTCTGAAGTTTATGCATATGGTAATTCATGATGAATTGCCCATATGCATCAGTCAAGGATTGCAGAATGATATCGTTCTGCAGGTCCAAGTCCAACTTCACACCGAGCTTCTCAAGCTCTTCCATGTCCTTGATCATTGTCAGACAGTGATCTTGGACTGACTGCCCATCACGCATCTTAGCCTTAAAAAGTCATTTTGTGACTTGATATTTGGCTGCGCGACTCTGTTCACCAAACATCTCCTGCAGGTGAGCCAACATTTGGCGAGCAGTCCCGATATCCTCATGTTGGCGCTGGAGCTCATCAGACATCGAGCCCAACATGTAATATCTGGCCTTATTATCTTCGTCAATCCATTTTTTCAGAGACGCTCTCTGTTCAACAGATGGATGGGCTGGTAATGTGGGAGGGTCCTGGTCCAAAACATGGGTTAACTTCTCAGAACCCAAAATAATTTTGTAGTTCCTGAGCCAATCTTTATAATTGGGTTCGGTCAGTCTATGTGTGTCCAGGATACGTGCCAATGGGTTGGACGCAGACATATTCCTATAGAGAGTCAAAGATTCTAGTTAGATACTATAATTTTGACTTGACCAATTTATTTAGAGATTTTATTTTTAAATAAATTAGCTTCCACTATTTTCTCGAATCCCTACACTCCCTCTGTAGAGATGCAAAAATCTCCACGATTAATGATTTCTAGTGGGTGGTGCGGTCTCACCAACTGACTCATCACCTCACCTAACAGTTATTGGTGATGGGTTAGCCAATGAGTGAACAACTCTTGTTCAATGATTCTCTAATCATGGTGCACCCAAACTTGGTCTCTAATTCATGAATCTCACCATATCCGAAATATTGATCCACTCCTTAGTTAAGTCAGACCCACCATTTGCATAGACTGGATTCCTAATTGAGTCTCTCACCATATCCGAAATATTGAGCCCAACTCATCCTCCAGCCCATAGCATCCAATGCCTAATAGATATGGTTGCGTCTTCTCGGTGCAACTGAGCCACTGTATCCAGCCGAGAACAATCAACCCTGGGAAGGGCCCGCACATCTACAATGGTGGAAGACCTCAGACTTAATCTTTTCTTAGGAAGAATTGATTCAGGTCTCATTAAACTAGACTTGGCTTAGTCATAACAATTATGACTAACCTAGTGGCATGGGTTAGCTTGGATTATTGACCACCTCAGATCAGAACTGTGTCAACAGATATGGCCAGGTAAGTGAGATCGGTGGAAGGAATATGCCATTAACTCGTACAAGAACGCATTCAGGTCGAGTAGCTTCCAATTAAAAACCAGTCGGTCGTCTATGCCAAACTTACCTTAGACACCAAATTGTTGAGCCAGAACCAATTGGGTTAGCCTACAATCCAGACTCTTACCTCTGAGCCTAATTAGGTCTTACTTGATCGTGACTCGATCTTGACCCAGACTTAATCCTATTAGGCTGGTCAATTTAAGCATTGTTGATCCCATCTAACCAACTCTTGATTCGGTTTGATCAACCACTTAGACCTAATTGAGCTACCCAAACCTAAACCCAGTATTATGAATATATCTTAGATCTAAAATTTTTAATTTTAGACCTAATTAATATTTCATAAACTTAATTCTTAATTAAGTAGGGTTCATAAATAAAATATGCACAATAAATTCTAGGGTTTCAGGATCTAGGGTTTTGCAGAAAATAAGTTTTGGATTTCTGATTAAGGACGAACATGCAGCACCCCTACACATCATAAGAACACCCCATCGAATGGAAAGAGAGGGCCTTTAAATCTTTCTTCGTTCTTATGATCGGACGGCTAAGAGGAATGCCTCAATCAAGAACATTCAATACTACAAAATAATATCAGATCTATATCATATATCTCATATACAAAGTAGATCTAATCATGGCATATTTTGCATACATCTCATGTATCATAATCATGCATATTTTTAGATCTAAATTATCTCATAATAATCTAAAAAATTAGATTTAAATTGATCTAATTAAAATAAATTCTAATCTAGATAATTATGTAGAACTATTCTACAACTAGTCTAGACATGCATCAATCATATCTCATATGATATTCAAAAATTAAATAATTTTTATTTACTATTTTTTAGATATTATTATAACACTTATAATATCAAAAAATAGTAAATAAAAAGATCTAAAATATGATTTAATCAGATTAAATCAAAAATATGCAAGAATATTCTATAGAACTATTCTATTCTAGAACTAGTCATGCATATCTTCTAATCTTAGATCCAAATCATTTAATTTTAATTTTTTCTGATTTCAGATCTAATCACATCTCATGTGAGATCTGAAATCAATTACTTTTTAATTAAAATAAATTTAAAATCATATCTAAATAATTTTAGAACCATGGCTCTGATACCAGTTGAAGAAAAATCCTGATTTTCCGGTCCAGGTTTGTTCAGATCTGATCAGATCAAGAGATATATTTCAAAAATTTTTCTCTTAATCCTAATTAGATCTTGATATATTTTAGATCTGATTCTTATTATTTTAAGAAAATAAAATTAAAAGATAAATTAAATTAAATTTAATTTATCTGATCTGGGTAATCCTATTACCCTGTTGATGATCCTGTTTGCAGCGGAAGGTTCTGGATCTTAGCCACGCAAGCGCCTGGCCTCTACTAGTATCCACTTGGGTTGGATCTAGAGATCCTCTTCTTCTCTATCATGCCTCCAAAAAGCAGATCTAGATCTGATCTGGAGGATCTTCAAAACTCTTTTTGAAGATGAGCAGTCATCCTTTGCAGCAGCGCAGCCTTCTTACTTTTGATCGCCTTTCTTTGATCTGAATTGCACCAACCAAGGTCCAAAACTCCTTTTGGACATGGAGAGCAAGGGGAAAAGGTGGTTTGGCATGGAGAGGGAGGGGAGAGGCAGCCTTAGGGCGTGAGAAAACTATGATTTCATCATATCTCTATATTTGAGTTGGGTACAGGGTCTTATTTATAGACTAGCTATGATCCAACTCCTCTTCTTCCCAACCAATCACAACCCTTTATGAAATCAGATCTAAATCTGATTGATGGGAGAGTCCCCTGGATTCCTCCTTAGAGGATGCCTAAGACCAGTCAAAGTTAGTTCTTAGAAGAACTCTAATTGAAATCCAAAAAGGAGATGGAGTCCTTGTCCAACAAGGACTCCTAGGCGCCTCCAACTTGGGCACACGCCTAGGGTGGCGTGCGCCCTTCTCCTTGCCAGGTTCTGGCAGGGGGACATAACCTGGCAGGGGGACATATCCCCACCAGCTCTCCAATAGGTGCATGACATGTGGTCAAAAGTCAAAGTGTCAATGGCCAATGTTTGACCAGTCAAAGGTAGACTTTTGACCAAAGTCAAAGAACAAGAAATGGCAGGTGACCAAAAATGGTAGGTAGTGTCTTACAAATAAGACAACCTTTTCTGACTTGGACAACTCCAGTCAAACCATATGAAGGCCTCTGATTGAGCACAAACTCCTTTAGCTCAGATAGGACAACTTATTTATGATAGAAAAAGAAAAACGTTAGGTTCAATCGAGTACTAGCACGATTTTCTTGAACCTAATTGAATCTCATTCAGATCAATTGAACTAGATCAGTTCAATTGATGATCACCAGATTCAAACCCTTGTTTGTGTGACCCAGTTAGGTTCAGTTCTGTATGGTAATGGGATATGTCATGATCTCTATCATCGACATCATCGAAACTCCTTTCGATGGATCAGAACTCTTCTGATTCGAACAGCTAGAATGATCGATCATCTAAATCATTCTAATTGCTCCCAAAATCCACCAGTGACACCTAGCAGTATATGGTGGCAACCCATCAGAGCTGAATGCGAACCTCTTGGTGCAGCTACCTGTGTGATTCAGTTCTTCTATCTTGAGCTTCGATCAGATTAGGGTTTAGGTGAACTCGTCAAACCCTAGTCTCTGTCATATGATGTAATCATTCGATTCGAGTCCAATGTGAAAATCTAAATAGAAACTCTTTCTATTATTTTGCTCTGCCATGGCCATGGACTTCTGAACTTGATTCTCATGATTATCATAGGGCTGCTCCTCTCCCACCGAGGTAGATAGATTCCATCTTGATGCCATCCAGTTCCTACAATGAACATGTCATAGCCAACATACACCTCAGGGTTCCATATGACTAGGAGACCGAGTAATGATGTAGTCAAACTATAACACCCTCAAGGTGAACTGTCGATGCACCTCAGATCAAAGAATCAGATACACTACTGCAGCATCGAGTCAGTCATTGACGAGAAGGTAGACTCCCTAATGACTACTCGAGGTGGTCACGCTCAGTGCCCTCGTTCTCTAATGAGTATCTGTACTCTCGCTCTGGTGTCTCCACACCATAGACTTAAGACTCATCTACTAAAGAGAAGCGATTGTACACCAACCTTCTGGATCAATCACCATCCTCATAATGATCCTATGGTCGGGAGCAATTTATGAGTTAACAATGATTATTCATGTATTAAATTTTCAACTCTTGAAAATTTGAATTATCATTACCATTAACTCAAAGAATATATCATAGACACTAAATACACATATGTGATAGAAAATAACCCATTTATTGCTTTTAGTCAAAATTACAATTTTGCCCCAGAAGTGTATTATAAGTGTCAGCCAATTCTGGCTTCTAGGGCACATATATCTAACAGCAAGCGCTCTATCAGAGTCTACTCAGGCTGATTCTAGATATCTTCTTCTTCTAAATTTGATCTCCAAATATTAGATCTGAATCTGATCTGTAGTGCCTTCAAAACAAAATCTGAAAGCAGGACGTTCATCTCTTGATCAACAATTTTCTGACTTGTCTTTGTGCAGCTACTCTCAACTTTTGATTGCTAAAAATGTTCAACTCCTTGGATGTGGAAAAGAGGGAGGAGATCTAGAAGAGAGGCATGGAAGATGATGGGAGAAGCAGGGCTTCGCCATGGTCTAATCGTAATGCCAAATACCTTTGACAATAGGTCTATTTATAGACCTATGCGCAAGCCTGGAGTCCTGGTGCTTTAAGCAACCCTTAATTTTGCTTAAAGCAAAAAAACTCCATGCCATATCCCACACCCTCTTCTCTTTTTTTCTAATTTTTTTCGAATAAAAAAACCAAAAAATAAGGCATGGAAAAAAGATAAGGAGAAGAGTTTGGCACAAACATTAATCTCCCATGAGTTTTGATCTAATCAAAATACATCCAAGCCTATCCATAAGGGGTGCACACCATATAGGGGGCGTGCGCCATCATTTCTTCATGAAAACTCCTTGGGACATGCACCCTAGACAAATTCCAAGAGGGGCGCACGTATCCTCCTTTAATTCTTGCGAAGACTAGGTCAAACGACCCCATGTCTTGACAATTATAGGAAATAGCAGGTCTTGTCCTATTGAATACAGGAATTGGCAAGTATTGTCCTACTCCCAACTGATAGATTAGGATAATACTTTTTTGATCTGGACAAGCTTCAGTCAGACTAGGATAAAATCATACAGGATTTCTAAATGAGCCAAATCTAATTTAACTCAGTCGAGATGAACCAAAAAGATTACAGAAGAAGAAAGTCAGTCTCAATTGTATGCTAGCATGATTTTCTTGAACCTAGTTAGATCTAATCAAATCAATCAAATTGAGTTAGCTTAATTGATGACATCCAGACCCAAATCCTTATTTGTATGATCCAGTTATGTTCAGTTCTTTATAGTAATGATATATGTCACGATCTGTATCATTAACATCATCGAAATATCTTTTGATGGATCAGAACTTTTTTGATTCACCTAATTAAAATGATCGATCATCAAGAATATTCTAATTGCTTCCAAAATCTATCAGTGATATCTAGTAGTATATGATGGCAATTCACCAAAACTAAATGCAAATCTCTCAGTACAACTACCTATGTGATTGGATTCTTCTATCATGAGCCTCGATAGGATTAGGGTTAAAGTAAACTCATCAAACCTAATATCCTATCATATGATTGAATCATTTAATTCGAGTCCGATGTGAAATTCTAATAGAAAATTCTTTTTTATTATATCATACTGCCATAGTAATTGGCTTAAGAACTCGATCTCATGATCATCATAGGACCATCCCTCCTCTACCGAGGTTGATAGATCCCATCTTGATGCAATCTAATTTCTACAATGAACATGTTATAGCCAACATACATCTCAGAATTCTGAATGGCTAGAAGACTGAGTTATGGTGTAGTCAAATTGTAATACTCTCAAGGTGAACTACCGATGCACCTCAGATCTAAGAACTAGATATACAACTGCAGCATCGAGCTTAGTCATTGATGAGAAGGTAGACTTTCTTATGACTGCTCGAGGTGGTCACGCTCAGTATCTTCATTCTTTAATGAGTACCTGTACTCTCGCTCTGGTATCTCCACATCGTAGACTCAAGACTCATCTATCCTAAGAAAGTGATCGTACACTAACTTTTCATATCGATCATCATTCTCGTAATGATCCTACGATCGAAAGTAGTTTATGAGTTAATTATAAAAATACATGTCTTAAATTTTTAACTCTTGAAAATATATATTAGCATTCCATTAACTCAAAGGATGTATCATAAACACTATATATATACAATATGATAGAAAAAAATATTTTTTTATTAATTTTTAAGTCAAAAATTATAAAAATACCTTTAAAAAGTATATTATAAGTATCAATCAGTCTGGCTTTTAGAGCACTCATCTAACACTATCGGCTGCTATGTGGCAAGAAGCTTGTATGGCACCGATATCCATCTTCTTAGAGGTCCTACTGATAAGCATCATAAATTCATCAATAAAAATATTAATTTATTAATTAATTTATATTAATTTTTAAAAATTATTAATCAATTTATATATAATTTTTGAGAAATTCATATTTTTATTAATTAAAAAATTATTTAAAAAATAATAAAAATTAAAAAATAAAATTTTATTATCAATAGAAAGAGCCTATTTTTTTGATTATAATAAAATAAATTTTAAGTAAAACGAAGCTAAAATGAAAAAGATATGAATTTTTAAAGAAATAAAATAAATAAAATTTAAATAAAAAAAAATGGCTCAGCCGGCTCCGCAAGTCAAGCTGCCACGTCGCAGCAGCCGGCACGTCCAGACGCGTCGAGCCAAGCCAACCAAGCTGGCACGCCAAGCCATCCACGCTAGCCGACTCAAGCTCAGAAGCCATCAGTCGGTCTACAACACAATGTAGACCGTCAGCTCAGCAGACACCAGCGAATCAGAGCCTGCCACGTGGTAGACCTAGACCCCTAAAGGGTTTATAGGAAATTCATCGCGGCTCATAGGGCATTTTGGTCTTTTCATCTGTCAATAAAAGGTGCTGATTGGTTGCGGTGCACGATGTAGCCGGTCCACGTGGTCCATGGGAATAGTAAATGCGCGATCGTGCGATGGTGGTTGTTTACGATCAAGATCGGATGGTCAGCATTTTTTTTGGTTGCCGATTTCACTCGAATCGCCATCGAACGGCAGCGCTTGATTCCAGCTTTGATCCGACAGTCTAGAACGCTCTCGATGGTGATTAGGACTCCCGAAGCGTGATTTGCAGTCAGATTTCCTCCATCAAGCGCAATCCAACGGTCAGAAATTGATCCGACCCAATCTGGGCTGATATGCATCTAATTTTGATGATTTTTAGACCATTGGATTTCTATTGAATGGCCAGATTTCATCAGGCTTACCAGAGTCGTATCAGAGCTATTTTAATTCAAATTTTATTCAGATTTTGACGATTACAAATGCCATTAGTCCCACATTGCCTTCAGAAATAAATATCCAGCCCTCCTAGCTCTATAAAAAGAATCCCAGGCCTCTAGAAATCAACATCTCTGATCAAGATGAAGCTTTGATACAGGGCGAAGCTAGGCTATGGGTTAAAAGGCTGCTTCGAAGCAACGAGTGCTGAGAAGAAAAGCCGGGCTTCTACACCATCTTTCTACCAATGCCGATCCAAGATCAGAGATCAGGCTATTTTATTTTTTTTTTTTTTAAATTTCATATATTTAAATTCTAAAATTTTAATTAATAAAAATTTTATTTTATATTTTAATCTCTTGCTCTTTATTTTTATTGTAATTTTTTATACTTTAATTATTACATTTATTTTATTGTAAGTAGATGCTAAGATCTAACTAATAGATCTTAGTACTAAGTTTAAATTTCTGCATCTTTTAATTTTTGCTTTTAATTTTCCGACTTCACTTTTGATTCCAAAAACTCAAATCCTTTTCTTTTTCTTCTCAAAAATCTAAGATTTCAAATCTAAAAACACTACCTTTCCTATGGATTCGATCCGACTCACTGCTATCTGTGCATTTTCAATGATTTTAAGAAGTCGGATTAAACTGATAAAATACAGTGTCTTAACGACAACATCGCGTTCCTACCCTATGACTCTTTGAGCCTCATTCCTAATAAAGGTAGCCCAAATCAAAAAGCGATGCATCACAAATTCTCATAGAAATCATTCCTAAAGGATGTTGTGGTTTTACATCAGGTGGCATCCCCCCTCGTACGTCACGTCTGTATTAATGCAGCATCTGGTAGCACAAGAATGTGCTTTCAAGGCATTACAAATTTGGAGGGAGATCAAATCCTGCAGCATGTGCTTTCTTTGAACTTCGGTCGGGGCCTCACACCAAACCTAATTTGATGCAGATTATTGATCTACTCGTAATATCGATGTATTCCCAAAGTCCTTATCTACTTTGGTCACACCGATGAAGCTCGATATCTTGAGGTCAAGCCAAAGGATTACTTTGCAAGCCCCTTACAATAGATACATCCAAACACAAGGTAAATATAAAAAGCACTATTTATTTATTTATTTATTTTGTATTTACATCAGCAAATGGGTGAAGAGAGCATCAGATACAGAGAGAGAGAGAGAGAGATAGAGAGAGAGAGAGAGTGGGGCTCTAATCTTCATCGGAGGAGAATGCCCCAACCTCATCATCATTGCTATCAAGGCGAAGGCAACGTAGATCCAATTTCAGGACCACTTTCTTCAAGTAGGCCTTGCAATCTTCAAAATCCGGAACATGGGTGGTAGTGGAAACGTTGACCACTTCTTCCTTGAATAGCATAAAAGACTTAAACTCCTTAACACAGCATTCTAGACTTCGGCCGGGATCCATAAAGAAGAGTCAGAGAAGCTATCAATACCCCCGAGCCCAAACGTGCCACTCCAACCCTAGTTGGAGGGGTTGGAACCCAACTCGATGGCAGCGGAGTGTGAAGAGCTCCTAGGAAGCGAACTCGGGACTCTGACTCTTACTCTAACCTAGAGCTCTTAGCCCTCTTCGAAGAGGAGAATCTGCTACGGCTTGCTGTCATTTTCTCTTAGACAGCTCTCTTAAGAGACTTTGGCGATGGCTTCATTCTAGCAAGGTGAAGAAATCCTCTAGTGGCAAAATCCAATTGGGGGCTGGTCTATTTATTGACATCTCGGATGGTGGAAATTAGCTTACTAGCCTATAGAATTGTGCCACAAGACAAACTTGCAGGGGATGAACGACCAACCCTTATCCCATTAGGAGCTGCAACCTATGACTTATTTGCCTGCTCCCATAAATGTGATCCAATTCATGAGATGGCATTGACTCCTAGAAGGCATATGACTCATCCACATTTTTCATGGCACTGGCGGTCACCTGCCACATCGGTAACCTCATAATCCAAATGAAGACCTACTTTCTAGTACCGAAAGAAGAGCAAAAAGTAGTATTCTTCAGACTAAAAAATGGGGAGCAAGTGTTGGATAGTGATTGATGGACTTGGTGATGTGTCTGACCTTTAATGACACATGGCAGACACCATATAGATGACGTGGGTGACTCAAGGTAACAACCTTAGTTATCCGCCGATCACTTTCAATCGGCCTTCAGGCAACATCCACGTCATTGGGTGACGAACACCCAATATCTACGATAGCATAGCGCCAAAAGCATCAGACATTTACCGATCACTCCCGAGATCAGCTCTCGGATGAGGTCTGGACATCAGATCTCAGTCAATCACACTCAAATCTGCCCCACTTCTCCACAAGCCATTCTGTGATGCAAAAGTTGCAAGAAGCCTCTAGTGCATGGATCTTGCTGAGTTGGCAGTTTGTTACAGTAGCGAATATTCTCCTCACCCATAAAAAGCTGGCACTGTAACTATCCGCTGACACTCCATAACTTCGAAGGCTAATAGTCAAACAATTCCAGCAGACCTCCCTCCATAAAATGGTAGAAGAAAGAGAAAAAGGGATTTCAACTCTCGGACTTTAGGAATATCCGGTTCTTATTATCTTCTCTCTATTTTTCTCTCCGACTGCTTAAGCATCGGAGAGCCTTCCATCGGAGAACCTCCATCCACTTCTCCGACATCGAGGGCTTTCTTTATAGGTCTCCAGGAGCCCGGCTCCTCTGCTTTGCTCTAGCTCATCCGAGAGATCCAGCTGTAATTCATATCGGAGAGGTGCAGTAATAGATCCTTTTCTTTTCCATTTTAGTTTTAATTTTTTATCTTTTTCAGGTCTCTTATTTGCACGTTATCTTTTGAAGTTTTTTAGTCAGTTGTTGTCAGATCAAGCGGCACCATGACGTTCAGTAATCAATAACACTGGTAAAATTGTCAATTAGCACAGTTGATAAAGTAATTAAAGGTGGGTACCACTGCTCTGGGATCTACTTCTGCTTAAATTTTGGCCAAATTTCCTGCTGTCCTAGTCCTCGGTATAACTGAAATTTGATTAGGAAACCTCCATCTTTTCTTTTACAAAAGAAAGAAAACCCCATCTTTAACAAAAACAAATTAATCTTTAACAGAACTTTTTCAAATCCATTGCTAGAAGATAGAGGAAATCAATTGGAAAGATAAGTTTCATCTTAAAGAATTTGTGTTCTCACACTGATATAAATTCAGTATATTCCATCTGACACTATATCTAACAGCAGACATTCCATCTGTTGCCATGAATTTACACTTTACACTTGCATTCACAATTCAAAAACAGATCCATGTTAGACATCCCAACAGATGAGTCCAGTAGCTGTGCCTGATGATTGTAACTGCCCTCATGTTTCCAATTGACAAAACAATTCCCCATTTACCGAATGGTGGTCATTAAGACATGTAAAGTGTAATCTCAATTGCTACTAAATTTCTATCATATATATTTTCTCTTCTTAATTAAAAAAAGAGAATAGGAAAGGAGTTTTATACAGCTCCATCTACTTCTCTGAGAAAATGGAGAGAATACCAGAATACAAAGAGGATTCACGACCAGAGAGGCCAGAGGCTAGGGGGGATGGAGTGAGAGGCCTAGTAGAGACTGTTAGAAAGGGGAGAATTTTGTGAGCTATTCCTCTAGGATAATAAGTTTAACAAGCTGTTGAAGAGCACCACAGCAAGGTATAGGGACATCTTGAGGAAGATTTGGCTGTTTGTTTCTCCTTATGAATCAGAAGACTACAGAAACAAGTTGGTCCCTTGCACCTCAAGATTTTCAGATACCCTTGCTTCAGAGTGCAGCAACCTAGAGTTGCTTTATCATAGGACACCGACTGGAAGGCCGCATGCACATAAGATAGGTTGCTGTAACTATTTGCCAAACTAGTAATTAAGTGGCAGATGATCAATGTTCTTAATAGGGTGAGGGAAAAGAAGGATGACCAAACTCATAGGGTACCCCTTCATTGCAAGAACCTCTCCAGTATGAAGCGTGTTTGTCATTAACAAGCCAAAGGAACACTTCGATCTTTTCTGGTATTGCACCTTTTGTACTGGATGGGGTAAGAGGGCACTTATATCCACCAAGATTGATGAAGCTGTAGAAGTCAATTGAGAAGACTCCCCCAACACTATCATGGAAGATTTCGGCTTCCCATTACGATAAGCTTATCTATCATGGTTCGAGGAATACAGAGAGATTGGTGGTGCTCTTTAACTATTAGGATTTGATCTGAAGATGTCTTGAGAATAATAGGCAACCTTGATTTGCCAGCCCCAGCAAGATGGTTAGAGAATATACTCTATTCCCATTTGAGAGTGCTGCTCTGAATTTTTCCAAACACTTCACTCCAAGACCTCCATCGGCACCAACACATTCATCTATCTTGTGCAAACATTTGCACATCAAGTTTCAAAGCATTATGCAAGAAACAAAAAGGGTGATGTTATAACTAATTGACCAAATGGAGGTCTCAAAATTAAGCAGTCATGGTTAGAGTGAAGCTTCAAGCAGAAATACTCTTGCTTTCAGACTCCTCTGTCTATGAGAAAGCTTGCCAGGACCAAGACTTGACCCGATGTTATGCCAGAGATAAATGCCCTTGCATGCTAAATATTAATGGGTGTATATACACACATACATATCTGTATATATGCATGCATGTATGCATACATATATACAGATATGTATGCGTGCATGCATGTATTAGTTACTAAAAACTGATGTTTTACTGTACGTGATGCAAAGACCTCAAAAGACATTTCTAAACCTCAATTGTTACGATGAGGTTGTTGGTTACAGGAAAGTCCTGGTATAGGGGTAACCTATCAGCTAGGTCAGCTTTATTTATTCCATTTTCTTTACAAAGTTACTAAAATTCAAGCTTAAACATCCACCATGACATTCGGGGCACAATTTATTTCAAAGTTGGGCTCTCATTCTTTATATACAATAATTTTTTAGAAGAAAATCAACTTCACAGAAGAATCTATTCAGACGCCTTTTGGTAAGAAAGTCTTTCAGTGAAATGATGGAAATTTCCAAATTGTCAACATATGAATTTGGCGGAACTTTCCTTCTTAATTAACAAAAAAAGAAAGAAAATTGCTCATTAATAGCAATTAGATACAATTAGAGGATTCAGATAGCAAGCTAAGATGTTGAAGCTAGTGCTTTACATACTAAACCGGATCAGATAATATAGGAATACTATACCAATTTGATGAGCACTGATTCCAGTATAGGAGTCGGGTATGACTATATTGAATAAGGTTTGCTATACCAATTGATACCGGTGCGTGCCGATCATACCGTACTATATTAGTTCCAAATTGATATGTGGTATAGAGAGTGTACCGACATTCAGTATGCCAAATTGGCCTCCATACCAAATGTACTGATATTGTAATAGGATAGTACCGGTATAGAATGGTGAATCTTGATATTGACACATGACAGGCCTTTCTGTTTGACTCAAATAGTGTATCATGTATTTGTACAGAAGCATACCATACCATTAGGTAAAAAACCTTAATGGAGCATATACACTGTACTAGTCCGAAAAATTTAGAATATTAGCATTCTCAAACCACAAGGGACAAGAAGAACATGCGGAAATGTCCCTAATGGAAGAAATAATACAACAGAATAAAGCATAACAATTAAAACTTCTTGAATTATGGGGATATGGTGGTGCCATTGCTATTAGAATTCAAAAAGGAGGGTTACATTGTGGTCCAATTCTCCTAAGTTATCATATTTTTACTAAGGAAATGGCCTTCATGTAATCACAAAACCTAAGAACTTCCATAATTTGCATCCTACAGAATTGAGGAATTGCAAAGAGGCAGCAAGTTGTAATTTAAAATAATGAAACCATCTACCAAGAAAATAGAAGTATGCAGAAAACAACTTTCTTATGGTAAGGAACAACATAGAAAGAAATGAATGTTATGAATGTCACTCAAAAAATAAAATTATCAAATGAAAAACTGAGATTTCTAATGACTGAATCTAATTTCACTCGAATTCTTTGGATTGTGGGCTCTGGACATTCCTCTCTTTCCCTTCTTTTATAGGTAACAATTTTGTTAATAATCAAAACAATGTCTTTTCCCCCAACAATGAGGGAACTAGGATTATCACACGTTCCTTCTATCAACCCGTCTTCAGCGAATTATTTGTTTTCTTCATTAGCACAATGACCAACATAGCTGAAACTGCAAACATGTTCTTGAGAAGGAACACTTTAACTTCCTTTCTGTTTTAGATTATTATATAGTCTGACATTAAGAGATGGGTGTATCAAAAGCAGAAAACTTCATGCAGCTTCTTTGATATTCTAATTTCGAGTATGAAACCATTTTTCCAACTTCCTCTGATCTTGGTTGGAGATCGTAGAATGCAGAGGTCACCTAATTATTCCCATTATAGTTCTAAATGGCAGTGGCTCCAACCTATACAAACTGGGATTATTGTTCGACCCTCACTCTGATGTATCGCACCAAGTGAATGCCCTTTGCAGAAATCTTCTCACAGAAATATGTTGAGTTTGGGCTTCTTTAATTCCTTTTAAAACAAATGGATGTGCTGATGTGTTGGCAAAATTTGCTATCAAATATGGTTCTAGTTCTGCTTGTCTTCTTCTCATCCATCTGTTATTTCTCTTAAATTAATTGTACAGAAGAATCATATAGATTGCATAATATGTACAAGGGAGTTGTAGTTGAACGACTTGGCCTAAGAAATTTTTCCAACAACAATCTAGATAACTAAGTTCGTCTCAATTTCAAACAATAAAGTTCAAGGAGTGGATGCATTAACAACTATAATAATAGTTCCAATAATTCCAAGATCTTCCACCCTCAGCTATTTAGGATTAAAGAAAGCTTATGAAACTAGGGTAGGTTTAGGTTTTCTAAGTGGTAAGTCATATAGGGTAGCTAAAAGTGACCGTAAAATAATTTGGAAATCCATGAGTTTGGATAAGAATCGAAGGCAGATACATACTACGAGCTATGCAAAAGGAATAATCAAATTGAAAATGGTTCCTTAATATCTTCAAAACTAGCAAAACAAGCAAATTTTGAATCATGAATGAACTATTCAAAAATCATGAAGAGTACAGATTTTTATTTGCACCAGACGTCAGATGGTCAATGAGAACTTGTAAGAAGTGTGCAATGTAATTTTGAATCATGAATGAACAAATCAAAATCATGAAGAGTAAAGTCTTTTATTTGCACCAGACATCAGATGGTCAATAAGAACTTGTAATAACTGTGCAATGTAAATGTTACATTGTCGTTGAAAGGTAATCCAAGTAGCACTGCTCAGATAATTATTACAACAGAAATAACATGTACAACTTATCCTTTACAACAGAAGTGTGAAACTGAGTCTTATTCATGAGAAAAGTGCAACTTACATCGTAGCATGTGTATGTTGTAACCATTGATGACCTCACTTCCTCTCTATGTATGGAAGGAATTGCTTGAGAAGAAAACACTAACTGATGATATGCAAATGTTATGTACAAGTGATCTATATGTTTTGGGGAAGATGTTTGGAAACTGGCACAACTCTCACATACTGAAGCTTGAGAGTGCAAATGAGGGAAGGAACCAGAAACACCGTAAATTTTGTCATAACAGAGAGGAAAGACTTCCTCATTTTGTCGTACAGCCATCCAGACCAATGTTCTCCAGCCATGCAACTAGGTGATGGGATAATGGCCTCAATTTAGGAGAGTCATTTATGCAGCGACATGCAATCTCAAGCATCTGCTTCATCTGGCTATCATGCTTTTTATCATATATAAAGGGGTCAAACACCTCATTTTCCCTCTTCTCCTTTTTCATCTGAAGCACCCAAGAAATTAAATCCCTCCCACCCTTTGGTCTACACATGTCTACTGGTCTCTTACCAGTAAGTAGCTCCACAAGAACAACACCAAAGCTATAGATGTCACCCTTGAAAGTAGCAACAGAGGATTGACCATATTCGGGGGGGATGTAGCCCAAAGTCCCAACCAGGTCTGTTGTCACATGGGTGTCGCATGGCAGAATGAGCCTTGCAAGCCCGAAATCAGCCAAATGAGCTTCAAAGTTCTCATCAAGCAGTATGTTACTTGACTTGATGTCTCGGTGCAGTATATGGGGCTGACATGATTGGTGCAAGTATGCCAATCCCCTTGCTGAGCCTTGAGCTATCTGAAGCCTTTTCTCCCAATCTAGTGTGGATCCGCCATCTTGCTTTTCATGAAGCCAGTAGTCCAAGCTCCCATTCTCCATGTAAGAATAGATTAAGAGTCTATCACTTCCAATCCTGCAGTATCCTTGAAGCAGAACAAGATTTCTGTGCTGAGCTCTAGAGAGAGCCTGCACCTCAGCTTGGAATTCCTTCTCCATCTGGCCATAGTCACCGGAAAGCCGCTTGATAGCAACACTGCTCCCTTCTGGTAGAGTTGCTTTGTAAACTAGACCAAAGCCCCCACACCCAATGATATTAGCTTGGTCAAAGTTGTTGGTAGATTTCAAGATATCACGGATGCTCAGCTCTTTGTTGTCCTTGTTCTGAAACAGAAGAACCAATGTAGATGCTGCCGATTCCAAGTTTCCATTGGCATCTGCTACCACTTTTACAGTATCTTCCTGCCTTATGGAATGAGTCCTTGACACAAATAAATAGATAATAGCAAGAAGAAAAGCTGTTCCCAGTCCAATTCCAACAGCCATCCCGATGATCACACCTTTATTCTTTTGTCCTTGGCTTACCGTCTGTATAGGAGATTCAGGATTGCATGAAGGTAAATGAGGACCGCAGAGACCCAAATTCCCATCGAAGGCAGTACTTGAAAAGGTTGAGAACTGGCCTCCAGTTGGGATTGACCCAACCAAATTGTTGCATGCCACACTGAAACTTGATAGAAAATTAAGCCTGGTAAGTGAAAAAGGAATGCTTCCTGTGAGATTGTTGTGAGACAAATCCAGAGTCTCCAAGCTTGACATGCCTGATAACTCATCTGGTATCATCCCTGAGAGCCGGTTCTTGCTCAGGTCCAATACATGAAGCTGCTTAAGGTTCCCAAATCCTGGCAAGATTGGTCCAGCAAGCATGTTATTACTCAGGATCAAGGATGGAGGGAAGCTGCTGACCTGATTATACTGCAATCCCTTCCCAGATATATTCTTTTTAATAAAGAATGGAAAGTCCTCCATCGGGGGGCCCTGCTGTGAATTGTTTGAAGAAATAAGGCCCTTCATCTGAGCCAAACTACCTGGGATTTCTCCAGTGAATGAATTGTTAGAGAGATCCAAGTAAAATAGATGGTCATAAGATCCTATCCATGAAGGTATGTCCCCATCCAAGCGATTCCACGACAAATCCAAAACCTTCAATTTTGTGCAGTTAAGCAACCACTGCGGTATCGATCCCAAAAGATCACAGTTTGCGATGACGAGAACCTCTATATTCCGAAAACCATAAATCCCAACCTCTGGGATCCTCTCACCATCAAAGAAATTTTTAGTGAGGACAAGACTATTAAGGCTTGGGCAATCCTGTAGGATTTCCAATGCTAAGGGCAAATTGGAGATGCTGTTATTAGATAGTGAGAGATGCGACAGTGAACTAAGGTTCTTGAAGCTGATGGGAATTTCACCAGTAAGACTATTCCTAGCAAGATTCAAGGTCTTCAATTCCACACACTGAGACATACTATAAGGAATAGGACCAGTGAGAAAATTGGAAGCCAGATCAATCAAGCTCAGGTTAGTCATAGCTGTGCAATTGAGAGTTACATGACCACTCAGAGAATTGTTCCTTAAATTAAGAACTCTAAGACTGGGCAAGTTAGCTAAGGAAGCAGGTAAAGAACCATGGAAACCGTTTGATTGAGCACAAAAATACTCAAGCATATTAAGGCTACCGAAAACATTTGGGATGTTTCCTGAAAACAGATTAAAGGAAAGATCCAACTGAGCAAGGCTAGAGAGATTACTGAATCTTGTGCTCATCCGACCAAAGAGCCGGTTCTCCTGAAGGTATAGGCTCTTCAAAGATGACAGCTTGAACAAATCTTCAGGCAAATTGCCAGTAATATCATTCATATAAAGGGAGAGCTCATCAAGAGAATTGCAATTACCGAAACCCACCGGGAAGTCGCCGGTTAAGGCGTTCATCGAAAACCGAAGGACTCGAATTCGGGTGGAAGAATTACAGATGCTCGTGTTGATTTGACCAACAAACAAATTGAAACTGGTATCAAATTGTTCAAGGTTCGTCGACCCAGAGAGAATCGGGTGGCTGCCGTTGAACATATTGTAAGAAATGTTGAAAACCCGAATCGATGGAAGGTAAACATCCTGTGGAATGGAGCCAGATAGGTCATTTTCGCTGAGATCAAGGTGCTCCAGCTGGTGGTGCTGGAACAGCTCCAACGGAACCGGGCCTTTAAGAGAATTATAAGAAAGATTAAGCCATCTCAGGTGATCCAAATCGGCCAAAGAACCAGACAGGGAGCCCTTCAAGCTGTTGTTCTGGAGATCCAATCCGATCACCCGTCTTTCCGAACCTGTCGGCCGGTCACACAACACGCCGGCCCAGGTGCAGCAGTCGATGGGAGAAGAATCAAAGCTCCAGCCTTGGATACCTACGTCGAGGCCACTCGAGAAGCCCCGCAAAGCATCCAAATCGCCAGAATTGCAGGTCTGGTTCTGGGAATTGGTAGGTAAGAAAAAGAAGAAGAGGAAGAAGTACAACAACGAACACCATGTGTGCATGAAGAGAAACCACTTGGGATTCCCCCTGTTTCCCATTTCATATGATCCCAACAACGACAGAAGAGGCAGAGAGGGGTGAAGGAGACTCCTTTTCGGCTTTATAAGCTATGGCAGGCGAAATCCATTCGGAATTCCGGAGAGATTATTCTTGCTCCGCTGGTGCTGAGCTATGGGATTCCACCACCAAAACAAGAGAACAGAGCTCTACAAGGAAAACAGAGGAGGAGAAGAAGAAGAGGAGGACGAGGAGGAGGAAAAAGAGTGAGCTTTTCTCTGTGGAGGCAGTGAGAAGAAGAGCGGAGAAGGGGATGAAAAGGAGACAGGTTTGGTTTGGTTTTGACTCCTGTGCGTTCCATTTCAACTCTTCTCTTGCTCTCTGAATTATTTTTATATTAATTTCGTCAAATTTAATAACCATATCTGGTTGGATTTCCACTTGTTTTAGTTTTTCAATTAATGGAGGTGGTTTGCAGGTGGGAAGAGTCTTGGAAGGGCGACGTCAGAGAGAGATAACCGGGAGTAGGCGGTGGGCGGGCGACGAAGGCGTGCGGGGCTGCTGTCCGGGACAAAAGTCAACGGTCAAAAGCAGACGACACGGGCATCGCCGCTTTGGGCAGCGCTGGTTTTCGGGGATCAGAAGGCGACCGCTGCATGGTCTGTTGTTCCTTTGGAGCGTCTGGCTTAAAATGTTGCGCTTAAAAGGACATAAAAATGATGTCAATTTTCTTTTTGTTTATTGGTGAAAGGTTTTGGTGAAATATTTGTTAGGGCGGGAACAAGGGAAGGAAGATTTCATGTGATCAAGCGTGGTGGTTGAGGAGATTCGGGGGATCGTGATGCCACGGCTGTTTTGACTTTTGGCAAAAAGGACACTTTACATGTCGTCCTCACAATTTTAGGAGCTTCTGCGTGTTGCAAGTTTTGTACGGGATCAGCTCTATATGCCGCTTTTTGGCTTGGCACCGAGATGGGCGATGTGAGAGAGTCCACTAGTTGGATCTGGTGTTTGGCTTGTGGTACCAAAACTAGGTGGTAGGTGAATGAATGGTGGCTTCTATCGTGGTTTATGCTCAATCAGATTCTCTTTCGTTTTTTTCTTTTTATTTATCCTCATTTCCTCTCTTTTTTTTCTACAAAATTAAATCTATTTGTATTGTTAATATTTTCAAAATCAAAATCATATACCATGCATTCTCAATTTTGGACATATTGATATAATTTTATACAATACTATTTATATCAAACATGTCACTATTCAAGGTATCGGATCAAATTTGCTGGAAGAGTGCTTTGCATTCATCGAATAAGCACCAAATCAAGTTTCTATACATTATACATGAATAAGTTGATCCTTTGTGACTTGCAAAACATAGGAACGATGTCCTAAGAAGTACATCAAGTATTTTTCAATTTACTTGTCACTAGTTTCAATGGAATTAATAAGTGATAAAAATGGAAGGGTTCACCATGAGATAATTTAGATGTAGTCAAGTCACAAATATATCTAATCATAATTTAATGGGATTTGTCAATAAAATTGACAAAAAGGTTATCCAAACTAAAATTTGACCTATCTATATACTTTTCTCATTAATGATTTATCTCTAATTGTATCATTACAAGATTTTGTTAGACCAGTTTGTTGTGGATTAGTGAGGGCTATGAAAGGATGCATCCCCTAGCAATAGCTTTAGACATAAATTGGGCCATAACTATATTTAACTTAAAATTTTTAAGTAAATGCAGTTTATGCCCTCATTAACTTTAATGATTTCTAAACATTGATCAAATTTTAATTTATACAAGTATTGAGTTATATTAGTTGTTTTGCAACACAAATTGATGTTAGATTTAAATTTAGTAAGGTTGGAGTTTCGGCATAGAGATACAATCAAGTTGAGTAAGATTGCCTTGGAAGTTAAAATAGAAATATAATTCAACTTGAACTTGGGTTAATCCTAATATATTTCTATATTATACTATTAAATGAGAGAGAAATATGATATTTTAAATGTTATCCTTCAACTTTTATGTTCGTTCTCTTTTCACGAATATATATGAAAAAATCATTAAGAAGTTAGTTCACATGTACATCTATTTTTTATTTATTTCTCATCAACATGATTTCTACAAAGCATCCAAACTAGGTGCACTCTATTTTTTTAAAAAAAAAATCTATCCATCTCATATTCACATCCCCAACTGATTGAACTATTTTTAAAATTTAAAAAAAATTAGTATATTTTATCTCTCTTACTTTTTAATTTTTTGGACTCCTCTTTTTTATTTTATAATATGAATTGCACATCAATCATTGCTGGCATCCAATATTATGAAATCAAAGTAGGCCTACAAATGGGTTGGATTAATGTGTCACCTGACCAAGTTAGGCTTTGATCTAACTTGATTTTTCAAAGTAGGAATTGGTCATGGTCTAAAAAAATTGACCAATATGATAAATCTAGCCAAACTAGAATCATTTTTTCAACTAACTTGGTCTTCTTCATACCCATGTATTAACTAATATTAAAATTGACCAAATATTAGATACGATAATACAGCTCGGCTTTTCTCTATTTGGCTCAACCCAAAATGCCATGGCTTTGAAATTAATGCAATGGGAAACGGAAGAAAGGGTAATTTGATAATATACATAGAAGAAAACTAATTGAAAAATCTTTAATCTATGAAAAAAATTCTCTCAAAAAATTATTAATATCTCAAAAGCTGTCCCTTATAATGTATTATATGCATATTTATAAGATACGATGCCTCTCTAACCCTATTTTGAATATTAAATCTGATGCAGAATCATGCTCGAAATAGGATTCGATACAAAATTATTCTATTATAAATATGAAAATAATACTAAAATTTGTTACTCTCCCTAATGAAAAATTTATAAGAAAAATTGTTTAAAATCTCTTAATTCTATTACCTCATACACTTACTCATGGGATGAAAATAAATCAATTTTTTGCTTACGATAATTTTTGCCCACACTTCCGCTAAGGACTCATTTTTTTGTTCACGGGAAGAACTTTTCTTCCCAAAAAATCACTCTTCGGGATATTACTTCCTAAAAAATTATTTTTTAAAAATAGAATTTTGATATATTTGGTTGACCATGGAAAGTGACTTATTGAAAAATGGTCTATATTTAGTTGAAAATTTATTTTTCTAAAAAAATTATGTAGAATATCCATTATATCCTTAATAGATATAAGACTATACATTTTACTCTTAAACTTTATATACATAATAATATTATATTTATATTTATATAAAAATAATATTAATATATTATAATAATTTATTATATTAATATAATACTAATATATATTATATTATGTTAATATAATATTAATATTTTAATATAATAAATTTATTAAGATCTTAATAAATATAATATTATATTAATATAAACATTGACATATTAATACAAATACTATATTAATATGAATAAAAATATTATATTGATAAAAATATTAAAGTATAATAAATATTATAATATTAATATTATATTTATATAAATATAAGGATAATATTAATATTATATTATATTGTCATTATTTAATATTTTATCATAACCATTCATAATATTTTTACAAAATCTTAGCCATAGATTTGAAAATGATATTTTGGAAAAGAAAATATCATTACCACTTTCCATCCCATGGAAAGTGCCAAAATTCACCTCCTCCATGAATTTTTACTTTCCATAAAATGTAGTAAGTGACTTTCCATGGAAGGAGCTTTTTCACTTTCTCTTATCTTAAAACTCCAACAAAATAAGAGGCTTTCTCTCTACTTTTCAGGAACTGCTTCTTTTTTCTCTATTTCTCGTAAACCAAACAAGTCCTAATATCTTTTATGCTTGATATGGTCTAGTTGATTATAGTACCTATTGTTTACATCTTATATTGTATCAAAAACTTTTGAATCATATACTAGTGATTCTATTTTCATACTTTGGTAAGTAGGTTGGATCCTACATTCATATTTTTTATAAGTTGATTGAATTATATACATTTTGTACAAGAATATCAATGCTAGCATTCCATATTAACATACTTTTTAAGTCCTCTCTGCTTGTTATATCAGTTATAACTTTTCTTTTAAACACAGAATGCATATCCTACATAAAATTGAAGCTAAACCCAATTCAACTTGGACCTAGTTAAGCGCATTTGATCTTGGATCTGAGTTCACATTTGCCTGAATCCGACTTGAGTGATCTGATGGGTCTTGAAATTATTTGCATGTCCAACCTGAACCGAGTTGATTGGTCGATAATTTGGGTCTAAATATAAAATCACACCTGAAAAACAGTCGGATCTAGGTTTAGGTCATGCTTGTCTTGGTCTAGAACTAACCCAATTGTAAGATTAAATTAACAAATTATAATGCTTAGTGCACCAATATTCTTGGCACCATAAGGGTAAATAAATCAGAATCCTTCAAGATGTTCTATCCTGTTTGTGTTCTGCATATCACATGTTTGACACCAAAAATGTTCTAAGCTATTGCTTGGTCTGCATTTGATCGAAGCAACATCCGATTCAACTTGCATCTAAATGCAGTTGATTGGATGTGTAATGCCTAGCTTGACCTCACTTGAATCATCCGATGATGAATCTTCAAATCTTTTATGTGTACAATTTGACCCGACTCCATTAGTCAATAGTTTAGGTCTCAATCCAAAATCATAGTCCAGTATCGAATCTATATTCTAAGCTGTAAGCTTAGAATATACTGGCTATTGTGACACCATAGCATAAACAGATCCCCCATCATGTTCTAATCCATAGGAGTTTCTCAGATCATGTCTTAAAGCTGAAAGCAATTTCCAAGAGTAAAGTTCTTTGAATTAAAGTCCCCATGATAACGTTGGCTACAAGGCATTATGATCTGGGGCCAATGGGCCATTATCAACCATAAAAACCAGGTTCGGATCCTCGATGTCACAATTTTTATACCATAGATTCTTGTGCTATTGCGGATAGCAAGCACATCATCGATCTTGAAGATGGGCAGCTTTCATTGTAATATATGGTACATCATGATGATGAAGGAAAGCCGTCCATCTTAAGGATGGATGATGCAGTAGCCATCCATTATAAACAAAGGATTCCGTGGTGCAAAAGTCACACCACTACAAAGAACAACCCTGGTTTTAAAAACAAGAAAAAATTCCAAGCATAGCTGTCTAAATATGGCTTGTTAGGCTGTGAACATCAGAATTTTAGCTTCAAGAGGAAGACCCGTGAGAGAGGTTTTTTATTGCTTCAAGCAAAGGAAGCACATCCACCACTTTGTGACTTTAGAAGGACTGTGAGCTCTGGTCAAAAAAGTCTCACCCTTGGATATTGAATTGTAGCTATCTCGAGAAGCTTTGCTTGCAAGTTGACACAGATCACGGTCTTCAAAGAGGAAGAAGGTAACGCACGCATGCAACCGAAAGAAGAAAAGAATAAAAAGTAAGTTATAGGTACCGCTTTAAAGTTTATGTTTATTATACTTGCATTCACTGCTTTATAAAATCTATATTTTTACTTAGTTAAATTAACGGTATTAGTAAAACTATATCATTTAAGATTATTTTGATCATTTTTTTTTTTTTTTTTTTCTGATGATGTCATTTAGGTTCTATTTAAGGCTAACAACTTGACTAATATTTTGTTAAGTAATGGATTAAAATGTTGGATAAAAATAAATCTCAGGAGATAGGCATAGATGTTTCGGAGTATTGGGTATAATTATAATTTATCCTTAATCCCCGGGAGTGTTTTGTAATATACGCAAAAATAAAAGCTCTCTTTTCATGAAATGGGCAAGAATCCCGGCCATGTTGATTTAGTTTTTATAAATATCATGTTATCCAAGAAAAATACTAGATTGCCGTGAGTTCTCAGCCTCACTTCTATACAATTGCGTGCATGTTCCTTGCACCTTGTACATCACCCTCTTGCTTTTTTTTTTTTTTTTTTTTTTCCTTCGTCCCGTGAATTAGATGGAGGTCCACCTGCAATTACTTTGTGCACTTTTTTTGGCCATTTGGAGTGGCCAATTTAAAGCATGGTAGGAACGATGAATTAGGTCAGGGTCGGATGCACTTTGGCTGAGGTGATAAACAAAAAAAAAAAAAATACAATTAATGGATCTTTAAAAAAGCCACCTCCATGACTCCATAATAATACAATTAATGGATCTTGGTGTCCAAGCCACAAGCGCTTCCTGGTGCACCTTCTTCTGATATTGTTTAAAATGCCACCGACGCGTGAACGACTCAAAGCCCTGTGAGTAGCACAAATCCCCTCAAGCCATTTTGGTAGGATACGTTTAACCAAGTGGGTGAGAGAGCGATGCGCACCAGCATCACACTCCACTTTCCACTCTCAGCAGAGCCAGTGGTGGAGATTATTTAAACATACCCCTTTTTACTTTAGGTGCACGGTGAGCTTGGACTCTTCAAACCCATCATGCCACTACCATTATCTTGCTTGCATTTCCCACACTCCACACGGTTGAGATTTATGCTTTTTGCAACCATGTTAACTAAGGGTTTGTTTGAAATACGTACCATGATCGGACTGGATTTCCTATCATATATTCATGGAATGAACAGTCTATTTATACATGGAAACAGATCTTCTACGGTACTTAAAAAATGCCATAGGATGCGGTGCATGCTTCGGAGGTATCCATCAAAAAATAGGTGGCCCTGCGTGCTCGCGCCCACGTGTTAAAATACTAAAAAACGAGGAATGGATAAATCTCAAGAATATTTGAATAGTTTAGATAAGGATCACATAAATCATTTTTTTCTTCTTATAGATAAATAAGCTCATCGCATTGCATTATGGCATGTATACCAATTATATGTGGGCAGATCTATATATAATGGCACCAAAGAAAGGATCCAAACTCTAGCCAACGGAAGTTTAAGCTTAGGGAAATTCTCTGTTTAGCATCGGCGGTGATAAGAAAAGTTTTTTTTTTTATAGGACATCATGCTTTCTTTCCGTCCGGGCTCATGCATGGTGAGCAAAGTATTTCCCTTAAACTTATATCCACCAGGCCATCATACAGACGCGGCCCAAGAAGCCTCTGCAACACCCAGAGTCCCCAGCCAACTGTTTTCCCATGACTCAAGTCTATGGTATTTTGGAGCTGACGTCTTCTTTCCACCCAGGAAAGGAGCACTCAAGGGGTGGCAAATGGAAAGAAAAAAGGTAAGATGGGCCGCTAATAAACAATTTAAGTCTAAGTGATCACTAGTGCTAACAAGTGGACAAAATGATAGTTAAGCATGACTCTGTGGAATTTCTAATTTAGGTATCAACTGGTGCAAAAGCCTTTTGTGATACGTGGTGGGACGACGCTGGCTGCTGAAAGAATTTGCGAGAAGCACCAGCATGACGAGGTCTGAGGATATGATTAACAAAGTCTAATTGGGCTCCCACAAAACCAATCTTGCCTACCATGGATGCATTAGTGATTATTGGTGACTGGCAATTAAAGGAGAAGCTTCTGCGTATCATTATCTACTCTAGTGGAGATAGATTTGGAGTGATGAAGTGGTCCAGAAAGATGCCAACCAAGCTAATCTAATTACTTTTACAACGCTGGTGCCATCTACCTTCCATGACCACGGTGAAAAGCTATCCCAATGGTGATGCCATGCCAAATCCAATTTGGCTATTGGAGTGCCTTTTTTTTCTTTATCTTCTAAGTGAATTATGTTACACTTGAGAGCGATGGGGAAGGTTTGGATTTAACTTTTAGATGTCTATCAGCTGTGGTGATGCTTAGTTTTGACAAGAGAATCATATCGATGGAACATTTTAGGTGACGCAAGAGAGTATATATCATGAGTAACTGAGTACTATGAGTTGTCGGGTAGTGAAGATCATGGAATATTAGTCGCGCATAAATGTCCACCATTTCATCAACTTAATTATTATGATATGGAATATTTGTCCCAGGTCCCCATTAGAGGATGGCGGCTGCTCTTCTCGACACTTGTTCCACTTCAAAAGCCAAAGTAGCCCCATTAGCCCTCCTACTTAATAATTTAAATCAGCTAATGGCCAGAGATCAGCACACAAGTTCTGAGACAGCTTTGTAATCGGCAGCTCTATGATGTGAACTGCTGCAACGTGTTTGTGCTCTCTGCGAGCATCTGTAGATGTTGATTGAGGTGGCTGCTTCCCAAGCCTCCTATTTTACTCAAAAAAAGAGAAGTTCTGAGACAGCTTATATGTTACCAGTCATGATCTTGTTCATCCGCAGGAAACTAATATGATATCAAAGCAACTCGTTCACTGATTCTTGAGATACATGTACCAGGAATGATGTGCTTTAGGCCACCATTGCAATTAGCTAGACACTCTCTGCAGCAAAAAAAATCAATAAATATGAGTATAAGAATCAACTTTTGCTTGGTGCGATGCCACGGATTAATTGAACTTAACAATGTTGCAAGTTCCACCGATCTCATCAACATCCCATCCGCAGCCACCTTTTGTTTTGTGCTTGTTGGATGGGGTTGCCACTTGATATGGTAAAGGTCATGCTTTCACCTGCATCATCAGCCAAAATTCTACCATCACATTTCTCTACAAGGAATTCACACTCACAGAAACGTGGTCTTTGAGGACGTTAAGCACCATAATTGGGCCAGAGAAGACCTGCTGCAGCTCATAGTTTTGGTAAAAAATAAGTCTGGAGTCCGCGAAGCTCACCATTGAATACCGGATGACGGGGGTTTGCATGGCATATTATCAGAAGTTGCTTGTGGTTAAAGAAGTCATTAACGCTCAATTAGCATTAGATGATTTCATTCTTCACCTGTAGGATAAAGCCATTAACTAATGCTTGGTCTAAGCACAATGTAGAGTTGCAGCCACTCCTCAATTTCTAAGTCATAAATTATACGAAAAAGCAAGTCAGAAGAAGTGGGGATGTTCTTGTAGCCGTGGTGTTTTGAGCCATTTGCTGGGAGTGGAAAACCAGGACTTTCATAGACCAGTTTAAAGGTGCGAATAAGACTAGGGACCAGATTGTTTCATTGCTAAAATGTTGGATTGATTATGTTAGTGAGAAGAGAAGGGGGATTATAATGAAAAGGGAGTGTTGAAATAGCGAACAAGTCAAGGAGAGGGAAAAGAGGTTTTCATTTTTTTAGGGATCCTCTCCATTTGATACACAATTTTCATTCTTTACAAAGGAAGGCGAGACAACCCATTCTTGGTTATCCCCTAAACTAGGTAAGACCATTCATGGCTAGTTATATATTACCTAAATTGGGAAAGGCCATCGATGGAAATCAGGGCAGGCTAAGCTATCAACACTCCCCCACAAGATGAGACGAAGATATCATGAGCTTTACCTTACTACAAATCGAAGAAAACATATAACCACTAAGACCCTTCGCCAGTATGTTTGCCACTTATTTTGAAGACTTAATAAATGACAAAAAATAACTTTTGGATCTAGCTTCTCCTTGATGAAATGACGGTCAATCTCTATGTGCTTAGTTCTATCATGTTGAATAGGATTATTGGCAATGTTAATGACCACTTTATTATCAAAGAATAGAAATAGAGAAGAAGACTGAAAAAGATATAACTCAATAAGTAGTTGTTTCAACCATAAGATCTCACAAATGTCTTAGGATCATAGCTCGATAGTCAGCCTCTGCACTAGATCGAGCGACAACATCTTGTTTCTTATGATGCTAAGTTATAAGATTTCCTCCAACAAAAATACAATAGCCTGAGGTAGATTGATGATCATCTATGGAGCCTGCCCAATCAACATCAGGATAAGCTTCAACCTTGAGATGTTCATGACAAGAGAAAAGAAGACCACGCCCTGGGCAACTCTTAAGATATCGAAGAATTCTATATACAGCTTTCTAGTGGTGCTCACGGAGATCATGCATGTATTGATTCACAACGCTGACTGCAAAGACTATGTTAGGTCTTGTGTGGGAGAGATAGATCAGTCTACCAATAAGATACTAATATTGCTTACGGTCTACAGGCTCACCATTATCAATAGTAAGATAATGATTCTGCTAGATAGGAGTAGTAGCAGGTTGACATTCCAACATCCCTATCTCAGTCAATAAATCCAAGATGTATTTCCGCTAAGAAAAAAAGATGCCATGAGATGACCTAACCACTTCAATCCCAAGTACGTACTATAAATTTAGTCTTCAAATAGGCCAACTCTGGAAGATCATCACTAATAAGAATGATATCATCAACATAAACAATTAGGATAGCAATCTTGCCTTTGTTGTGATAGAAGAACATGGTATGATCTGCATTACTTTGGTGATAACTTATTTTTAGCATGGCACGACGAAAGTGATCAAACTATGCTCTAGATGACTGCTTCAATCCATAGAGTGATCGATGCAGGCGATAGACCTTGCCAGTAGTTTCTATACTAGTGAATCTAGGAGGAATCTTCATATACACCTCCTCTTGAAGATCGTTACGTAAAAATGCATTCTTCACATCTATTTGGAATAAACTCCAGTCGAGATTTGCCACACAAGATATGCGGGTCTGAACTATGTTGATCTTTGCTACAAGAGCGAAAGTCTCCTTACGATGCTGCATATCTATGTATAACCTTTGGCAATTAGATGAGCTTTGTAGCGATCAATTTTATCCTCAGGGGTTTGTTTCATAATATAGACCCATTTGCAACTAATTGCTTATTTTCTAGCAAGTAAGGGAACCAGTTTTCAAGTCTGATTTTTGGCCAAGGCTTGCATTTCTTCAAGCATCGCTCTCCTCCACTTAGGATCTGTCAAGCATCCTTCCAGTGCGACGGTATAGAGATAGATTCTAATGATGCAAGAAATGACCTATATGCAAGTAAAATAGACTCATAGAAAACAAAATTAGCAATATCATAACGATATCGAGAAGGAATAATATGAGGATGAGAAGCTTTTCTATGAGCAATAAATAGATTCAAGGTAGGATAAGGGGGAATATCACCATTGTTAAATGAGGATGCCGAAGGTGAGTTAAAGGAAGATTGTTGAGTAGTGATAGAATGTATAATGAGCTTAGTCGAAGACTCCTATCAATTAGAGTCACTTTCCAACTGTTCATCAGTTTGCTCTTGCTCCTTACTTACCATAATCTCCCCCTCTCGACTAGTACCTCTAGAAGGGATACTAGGAGAGCAAATAAACTGTTGGGCTAAAGGTAGTTGAGTAGTTGGATTAATTGTTGAAACACTATCAAAAAAAGGCTTCACTCTCTCAAAAAGTGCCATTCATACTGATAAGTATCCATCTTTCAGGAGAATAATAGCATTTATAATCTTTTTGAGTAGCAGGATAGCCCATAAAGATACACCTCAGAGCTTTTGGATCAAGCTTGCCGACAGTAGGATGATGATCCTGAACAAAGCACACACACCCAAATACTCGAGGGGATACAATAAAAGAAGACAATCCCTATAGGTATTCAAGTGGTGCCTTATACTCTAAAGTTCGAAGAGGCATGCGGTTAATCAGATAAGCTTTTGGAACCCGCATAGCAAATGATGAGGATCTAGCAACTTCCAAAAGATATCGATTCTTTTGTTCAGCAACATCATTCTAGGCTGGGGTGTCAACACAAGTAGTTTAGTGGATAATTCCATGAGTAGTTAGATAATCATGAAACTCCCTATGCATATATTCTATGCCATTGTCAGATCTTAATACTTTAATTTGGGCACTAAACTGGGTATCAATTAGTTTATGAAACTCTTTGAAACATTGTACAGCCTCATCTTTAGCCTTTAGAAGATATACCCAAGTTACACTACTATACTAGTCAATAAAAGTCACAAAATAATGATGCCCATAAGTGGAGACAATACTATAGGATCCCCACACATCAAAGGAACAATCTTAAATGGTTTATTACTATGAGTTTTTGAAGTCGGATAATTATTGCGCCTATGCTTAGCATATTCACATGCATCACAAACTAACTATTTTTTAGCACAAGAATGATATAAACTGAAAAATAATCTTGATAAAATAGAATAGGAGATATGTCCAAGCCTGTGGTACTATAACTAAACTTTATGCATGGCATCATCAGATGAGGGAACAACAATACCAGATTTCTGATAGTAGTTCTTTTCAACTCTCCTTCATCCAGGTAGTAGAGCCCATTATGTATTTTACCATACCCAATCATCTTTCTCGTTGTTAGCCTCTAAAAAAAATAATAAGTAGGAAAGAATGTAACTTTACAATTTAGATCATTTGTAATGGAATGGATAGACAATAGATTAGTGAAAAAACTAGGGACATGCAAAGCAGAAGAAAGTTTTATGGTTGATGTATAGTTGATGAATCCCTTTTCAGACACAAGTCGAAAGGAGCCATCAGCTATACGTACTTTATCAAAACACATGAGTAAGCCATAAATATATCAGAATTACTAATCATATGCATAGTGGCATCAGAGCATATGACCTACATCTTAGAAGAATTAGTGGTAGAGTCAAAATTGTCAAGGATTAATGCACTAGACTTAATACGAGAGAAATAAGATTGTGCAAAATGAGAATGAAAAATGGAAGAAGAACTAGAAGAATTGCTAGGCAAACCATTAGTAGAAGAAGGAGCACTGCCAGAAGGAACACCAAGCTAGGCCATAATTTGGTGGAGCATCTCATCAGTAGATAATAAACTCCCAGCATCAGCAGATGGAGGAGGAGTCAATGCCTTAGTAGATGAAACACTCTCCTTTGTATGCTCAAAAAGATTGGCCTGAGGATGATCAATTGCTTCACCAAAACATCCTCCTCCTCGACGACCATCTCTAGTATGACCAGAGGGATGGCCATGCAGCTGCCAACAGGTATCATAAATATTCCCTATTTTATTACAATAGGAGCATATTCGCATATCTCGACCACCATGTCCATGAGATTATTGAGATTATGACTGGGGTTGAACAACCATCATAGAGCGGACTGTATCTACAATAATCATCATGCGATGGTGAGTCTCTTCACTCAAAACCAAGGAGAAGACATGTTCAAGGGGAGGCAGATCTGTACTCCGACCCAAAATCTAAACTTTGATTGAGTCAAATTCATCATCAAGTCCAGCAAGAAAATTAAAGATTTGCTCCTCATCAGTATATTTCTTAAACTCAACAGCATCTTCTGAACAACAAGCTTTAAAGGGGCAATAAAAATCCAGCTTAGACCACATACACTGGAGTTCCACCATATAAGTGGTGATAAAGAGTTTTTCCTGTCTAAGTATACGCACCTTGCATTTGAGCTCAAAAGCTTGAGCTGTATTGCCCTGTTATGAATAAGACCGGGCAACAACCTTCCAAATTTTTTGGGTGATTTCAAAAAATGACATACATTGAGTAATAAAGGGTACCATAGAGTTAAGAAGCCAAGCCATCACAAGGGAGTTCTCTGATTCCCATTTCAATATTGTTATATCTCTTGATTGTAGCTTAATTATAGCCTTAGTGAAAAATCCTTCAAATCCATGGGCTTTTATGTACAGTCGCGCATGCTGAGACCATATAAGATAGGTAAGAGGTCTATCTAGTTGGACTGAATTAACTAAGAGAGAAGGATTGTCCATCATAGTTTGAAAGTCAAAGG
The DNA here is from genome assembly GCA_006176705.1 of Cocos nucifera. NCBI lineage: Eukaryota > Viridiplantae > Streptophyta > Magnoliopsida > Arecales > Arecaceae > Cocos > Cocos nucifera. The sequence goes on from QRFJ01000305.1 coordinate 517,588, forward strand.
CATGGACAACCTCACCAATTATCTTCTCAAACTCGTCTTTAATAAAACCGCCCGACACTTCCAAATATGCAAAAAAAAATTACCACATACTCGCAAAAAAAAAGGTGGATAGGGCAGACGATGGCGCTAAGGTTGGCCCTGATGGTAGTGGAGAGGTCGGACTGGCGAGGGAGCCATCGGGGCAACACCTATAAGAGCAGTGATCGTCGATGCAGCAGAGCAGTGAGGCGGTGGTGACAAACCAATTGGGGTAGTGGCGATGGAGCAATCAGGGCAACGATGGTGGATCTGGATTGATGGTGCCTTAGTGCTGTCATCGATGCAATAGAGTAGTGGGGTAGTGGCGATAGAGCAATCGAGGTAGTGGTGGATCTCTTGATTTAGGAAGAAGATAGAGATCAGTGACTTTGGTGAACAGGATATGAATGAGATTAGTCTATGGATCAAAATCATTGCTCAGATGCCATGTTGAAATAGAGAACAAGGAGGAGACAAGGAGAGGGAAAAGAGTTTTTTTTGCTCAGATGCCATGTTGAAATAGAGAACAAGGAGGAGACAAGGAGAGGGAAAAGAGTTTTTTTTTTTTCTAGCCTTAGGGATCCTCTCTATTTTATACACAATTTTCATTCTTTACATAGGAAGGTGACAACCTGATAGCTTGTCATTAGAGCATCAAATAATAATTTAAACCAATCTTTCTATTAATTAGAACAGTGGTGAGTCGGATGTCAATTTTTTTAGAGATTGAAGGCTAAGTTATGTTCAATTTAATAAAAAAATAAAAATTTAAATTAATTTTTAAAATAAAAATTTTAAAAAATAAATTAAAGAGGATTGATGGATATTTTAGCAAATTAAATAAAAAATAATAAAATAATAATTAATTAATTATGATTTTATAATTAATTAAATAAGATAATTTATCTAGGATTTTAGTTTCATCTTTCAATATTCATGTTTATAATTGATTCATACAATTTTTCTATTGTCAACATGCAATCTTATGAGATATATATTCCTTTTATCTGATTCTAATATAACCTATTCTACCGAGTATGGACTATATTTAACATGATCATACCCCATCTCATAGACATAGATTATTTAGATCATGCAATCAAAAAATATAATTTTGATTTAATTTTTATAATTCATCCTAATCTGAGTACAAACCGTATCTATCTATGATCAAGATCTATTTTCTTAGGTATAAATTATAAAAAATTAAATATTAAAAATATAAATTTTATAATTTATTCTAACTTGAGTATAGATCGTATCTTTTCATGATCACGATCTATCTTTTTAGCTATAAATTATAAGAAATTCAATATTAAAACATGAATAAGAAAGACATGTAAAAGATAACTAAATTTTATTACTCAATAAAAAAATAGGATTTAAAATTATAAACTCTCATGATTGAAAGACTTTTCTTACTCTCTTGGATATGAGACTTCTAGCCTGACATGGTATGAAATTCTCCACCTTTTGACATCTTCAGATCTATAAATTAAAACCAAAAAGAAAAGAAAAAGAAAGAGAAAAAAGAAAGAAGAAGAGAGAAGAGAAGAGAAGGGTGAAAAAGAGAACTATAAAAAAACTAATTTTTCTCCAAGGGAGGCCCTCTATTGATCTTTGGCATATCAGACTTTAAATAGAGCAAAAATAAAGTTTGTGAGTCCTTGTTGGAGTCTAATCCGAGTTTGGCTTGAATTATTCATGTCTGTTAAAATCCTAGCTGTTGGATCTTGATCAAATGCCTTAAATCCCATCAAAATCTGGCCGTTTAATGCTGATCAGTGCCTGATGTATTCTAAGCCATCAAATCTCTCATTTGGATAATTTTTAGCCATTGGATCGTGCGATAGGGGTAACTGGGAACTTTGAATCAAACCAAAAAATAATGTCAGCCATCGGATGACCACCGACTGCCTTCTCAGCCATCCATCAGTGCTCAAATCATGGCCATCCATCAGCACTTAAATCTCAGTCATTGGATCTGAATTAGGATTGCTCTCGACTGCTAGATCATGCTTTACTATGCTCATGGACCATCGTGGACTATAGACCCGAACCAATCGCCCCACGCTTGGCATGATAAAATGATGAATCCGCCCCTATATGTCGCGATGAAAATTGCATAGACCTCTTAGCAATCTAGGTTCGCCAGGTGGCAGTCAGTCATTGGTCGTGCTTGCTGAGCTAGCCAGTCTATGCCTATTTCATGGACCGATCGGTTAGTCCACCATGCACTGATCTATTCTTTTTTATTTTTTTTTTATTTTAAACTTCTGGGCTTCATAACTTTTTCATTTTAGCTCTAATTTGAGTAAAATTTATTACGTTAGAACCTATAAATCAAGCTCTTAACATAGATTAGATTTTTTCTCCAAAACATTTATAAAAATATTAATTTTTTTAAATAAATATTAAATTAATATATATTTTAATACTTTTATTTATTAATTTATGATAATTATCATATCCCCCAACTTGAGTTTTACTCATCCTCAAGTAAAAAAAAAAAAATTAGAAGCATGTATCGACTTGATAAGATGTAAAAGTTTCTTCAGGTCATCCTAAAATCAGTTGATACCTGATTAGAGATTTGAGAGATACATCATCGGATTATTAAATCCTCACAAATAGTGGTTAAGTGAAGAATATAAAATTTTTAGAGCTTTTCTTTGATCAGTTCCCTATATTTATTCTTTAAATCCTCTTTCTTTAGTATGGACTAGAGTTTTTTTTTTTTATAGCTAGTGTAATGTTTTAATCACTTAAGCTTTCTATCTGATTCTTGTAGCAAGTTTTGGATCAATGACTTTCAAATCAATTGACGTTAGGATACTAGGAGTAGAACATCCCTCAGACTTATTGACTCAAGCTAAAATAGGCTATAGGTTAAAACTAACTGCATAGCAAGCTTCTTCACATTGTCCATTTTTTGATGCGAATAACATTGCTTATTTAGATAATAGGATCCGATTACTCGATGAAAGATCAATGTTTAGAATTTATTTTTTATTATTTTTTTTTATTATTTTTTTTTAATTTTTTTTTCACTTATACCTATATAAAGTAGATTTTTTATTGAATATAGACTGAAAAAAGATTTTAGAATCACTCAAAAATTTATTCTATTCCAGACCTGATCTTTTATTAGGTATCCTTAATAATTTGGTCCACAGTATTTTAAAAATTCTCTAAATTATTAATCAATCATTGATTAAAATATCTAAAAAACTTTAAATCAATACGAAATTAGGTACATAAGACTAATTATTATCATACTTGAGGATTTAAAATTTTTATTTATCCTTTTCTTCCAACTTAATTTTCATTATCTTCAATAAAGAAAAGAAACAGAGTGTGATAAAAGATAAAAAAATAATAAGAAAAGAGTTCACCTGACTTAGTATGGTTCTAATCTCGGCTTGGGCTTAATTTATTCTTCATTCAATATGAGTCTATAATTCTCCCCCCAACTTAATCCTGAAAGAAAAGTAAACTAAAAAAGAAAAAGAAAATTTAAATATAAAAAGCTGGGTTGCCTTCTAGTAAGTGCTAAGTTTAACATCTTCAGCCAGACTCTATGAAGAAGTTTTAGGTATAATTATTTTGAGCACATCCTTCAAGGTTCTAAAAAGATAAAGTCAATTAGGAGGCCTTATCATTGTGGTAGAAAATCATTCATGGAATGCTTTTCGGTAATTAAGCATAGCCCGGATCAATAAAGTATTTGGAGCAAGCATGTTATACTAGAATTTAAAATTATCAAAGTTTTTATGACAATCAAGAAAAAATTATGTTTGTTGAGTTGAGATTAGGGGTGGTAGTTTTTGAATTTATTCAACTATAACCTGATCTACCATAATTTCTTTCTCAGATTTGATATAACTAGGCATCAATTCTTTCTAATTTAAAGTATGGCACTTTTTTTAAATTAATTTTAAATCTGCCTCCATACATCATTTTAATATTATAGATAAATTTTGTAGATAATCCTCAAAATTAGTGCCAAATATAGAAAAATTAGTTTTAAAATTATTATCCCTTATATCAGTAATATCCCATTCGATAGCTTTTTTATGTGCTTTTAAAACATCTATAAGTTGATCTTCCTAGGTAAGTATTACTGGTAGAGTATCAGTAGGTTCATTAGAAAGTAGCTTCAATTCTAGATCAGTTGGTGATTCTAACAAATGACCTATTGATGGGCTAGATGATGGCTCAAGTTTTTCAATTCATATTGGGATGGTTTTAGGGTAGGGTGTATCTACTTGTTCCTTTACTTCTGTATTAAACCCATCATCATCAAAATTATCCACCTCAAAATGAGTCAAACAAGGAGTCATCGAATCTTGAGAAAGAATTATGAGTGATGCTTCTTCTATTATGTTATTCTCTTATGATTCTTAGGAAGTCTATGATAGATCCATCATCTCATCAGTTTGTCCATCCCCATTAAAAGGATTGGGTGATTCTAAGGCACTTGGGAATGGGTCCATATATGAATAAGGAGATGGAATTGGTCCATCCCATAGTTCTTGATCCATTCAATATTTTGTTGTCTCAGTAATATGATCTAAGAGAGTCTTTTCATTTTTGCTAGATTGTTCTATGACCCTTTCTTTTTTGAGAGTTATATATGATTGTTCAGAAAAAATTATAGAGATATTAAAATTTTTAGTTAGATATGGTCCCTCAAATTCACTCTCGAATTGATTAGGCAACTCACTTTCACTAATAGCCATGACTAACCGACTTATCTATTTTTCTAGATGATCAATGGCTTGAAAATTTGAATTTATGGCTTGGTAATTAGAATTTATAAGTTGGTCCATGTTTTGCATGAATTTATGAAGGATAGATGAATTATGAAAGGTTGATGTTATCAGAATTTTTAGATTTTTTTTAGAGAGTTAAGCCTCTGGTCATCTGGGTTATTCAATGGTTGATTGATAAGTTCTAATGCTTGCTGAATCTTCTCTTTAGAAATTGACTCATTGTTATTTGAAGAAGATTGATAATGTGGGTAGGGCATATCATAAGATGCATCCATGAATGTGGATCCTTATGGCACCGGGGTAATCACTGGTTGTGATCGCCATGAGAAATCTAGGTGAGGGCCCCAGACTAGATTGTAAGTGTTAAAGTATTAATTATTTCCTAGTCTATAGGTCATTTGAGTTTGATCTTGATAATCATGCTCATACATATACTCAAAAAATTGATTTGGACATCTACTTGCAAAGTAGGTGGGGCTCGAATAAATTGCATAAATTTATTATGTAGGAAGAAAAGATGGATATGAAGGATTTTTGTTGGCTTCTAGATGATCTACTCTATAGGATAGATCAACAAATATACTATCGAAATCCATCTCTGATCATTTATTTATTTTATTTTATTATTTAAAAAATAAGAAAAGAAATGAGGAGAGAGAATTCTAAAGATAAGGGCCCTAAAGAGTCCTAGATCTAATGATGATAGAGGAGAGTGTTTTAATTAAACAAGTTAAGGTGTGAATTGTAATATCAAATAAGTTAAGTAAGCATGGACTTTCTATCCTAGGGTTAACTTAAATCTAGATAGCTCCTAATTATTAAGATCACCTTCAAGTCCTCTAAGTAAAGAATCAGTCAATCAACTGGTCAGGTAAGTATAAGATCGATGGGAGTCCTTCCGTTGCTTTTCTTATACATAAATTATCTTAATCAGGTGTGCTAACGGAACTAATTATAAACTACCTTTCTTCGAATCCAGTCATCCCTCAAACCACTTAACTAGATATCAGTTAAATTGACTAACCCTAACCTGGTCCAACTTTTAGATTTCTTATCCTAATGAGCTTGAATATCCTAGAGCCAACATCTAATTAATTTTAAATTAAAAGACTTAGATCAATGCAATATGAACGGTGGTGGTTTATGGGCTAAGAAGGATGATATAATCTCTATCTTATTTTATTTAATAGGTTGTGCCCTTAAAATTAATTATGGAGATGCTATGCAAATAAAATAAGGTATCCAAACATGTTAAAAAAAATTAATTTTATTTAATATTTATGGTTACTCTTAATTAACTAAGTGTTATGAGATGGCAGTGATGTTTTAGGATTTATAGTTTTATCTTTTTATAAGTATATTTTAAATTTTTGATTCTTTGGTTTTGCAAAAAAAATAAATTTAAGTAATTAAGTCTAAAAAGTAGTAAATTAATCTAAACCATAGAAAGCAATAAATCAGTTATGAAAGATAGTAATTAACTAAATAAAATTAAAGAGCAATAAAATAAATTTGATTATTTTTTATTAAATTAATTAATTAATTTTTAATTAATTAAAGCAACCATGCTGTAATTTTTGGCAACGGTACCAAAAATTTTACTGCTTATCGTTAGAGCATCAAATAATAATTTAAATTAATTTTTTTATTTATTAGAATAATGGTGAGTCAGATGTCAATTTTTTTGAGAATTGAAGGCTAAATTATGTTTAATTTAATAAAAAAATAAAAATTAATTTTTAAAATAAAAATTTAAAATAATAAATTAAAGAGGATTGATGGAGATTTTAGCAAATTAAATAAAAGATAGTAAAATAATAATTAATTAATTAAGATTTTAGAATTAATTAAAGAAGAAAAATTATTTAGGATTTTAGTTTCATCTTTCAATATTCAAGTTTATAATTGATTTATGCAATCTTTCTATTATCAACATGCAATTTTATGAGATATATATTTCTTTGATCTGATTCTAACATAACCTATTCTACTGAGTACGAATCGTATCTAACATGATCATGATCCATCTCACAGACATAGACTATTTAGATCATGCAATCAAAAAACATAATTTAAATTTAATTCCTATAATTCATCCGAATCTGAGCATAAATTGTATCTATCTACGATTACGATCTATCTTCTTAGGTATAAATTATAAAAAATTAAATATTAAAAATATAAATTTTATAATTTATTCTAATTTGAGTATAGATCGTATCTTTTCACGATCGTAATCTATCTTTTTAGCTATAAATTATAAGAAATTTGATATTAAAGCATGAATAAGAATGACATGTAAAAGATAACTAAATTTTATTATTCAATAAAAAATAGAATTTAAAATTACAAACTCTTATGATTGGAAGACTTTCCTTACTCTCCTGGACATGAGACTTCTAGCCTAACATGGTATGAAATTCTCTACCTTTCGACATCTTCAGATCTACCAATTAAAACCAAAAAGAAAAGAAAAAGAAAGAGAAAAAAGAAAGAAGAAGAGAGAAGAGAAGAGAAGGGTGAAAAAGAGAATTAAAAAAAACTAATTTCCCCTAAGGGGGCCCTCTATTGATTTCTGGCATATCAGACTTTAAATAGAGAAAAAATAGAGTTTGTGAGTCCTTGTTGGAGTCTAATCCGAGTTTGGCTCGAATTATTCATGCCTGTTGAAATTCTGGCCATTAGATCTTGATCAAATGGCTCAAATCCTATAATAATCTGGCCATTTAATGCCTTGATCAGTGCCTGAAATATTTTGAGCCATCAGATCTCTCATTTGGATGATTTTTAGTTGTTGGATCGCACGATAGGGGTAGCTAGAAACTTTGAATCAAACTGGAAAATAATATCAGCCGTCGGATGACCACCGACTGCCTTCTCAGCCATCCGTCAGTGCTCAAATCGCAGCCATCCATCAGTGCTCAAATTATAGCCATTGGATCTCAATTGGAATCGCTCTTGGCTACCAGATTGCTCTTTATTATGCTCATGGACCACCGTTGACCGAGCGCAGCATAGATTCGAACCAATCCCACACGCTTGGCCCAACAAAATGATGAATCTGCCCTTGTATGTCATGATGAAAATTGCATAGACCTCTTAGCAGTCTAGGTTCACCACATGGTAGCCGTTGATTGGCTGTGCCTACTGAGTTGGCCGATCTAGACCTATTCCATGGGCCAGTCGGTCCATCCACCATGCACCGATCTATTTTTTTTATTTTTCTTCTATTTTAAATTTCTGGACTTCATAACTTTTTCGTTTTAGCTCTGATTTGAGCGAAATTTACTGCATTAGAACTCATAAATCAAACTCTTCATATTAATAAGCTTCTTTCCTACAAAATATTCATAAAAATATTATTTATTTTAAATAAATATTAAATTAATATATATTTTAATACTTTATTTATTAATTTATGATAATTATCACAACCCATTCTTGGTTATCCCCTAAACTAGGAAAGACCATTCATGGCTATTATCTAAACTAGAAAAGGCCATGGATGGAAATTAGGGTAGGCTAGATTGTCAATAGGGTGGAAAAAATGTACCCAAATTTATTAAGAAAAAGAGGGTATAGAAGGAGGGTATAGAAGAGTAAGAGAAGCCCCCCAACATACCATCTAGGGATGGCAATGGGTCGGGTTGGTCCATACTTATACCCTCCCTGCAAGTAAAAATTTTATATCTATACTCGTCCTATACCCAACTTAGGTTGGACCAGGTTGGGTCAAGTAGAGATGCAGATCTAATTGGATTGGATATAAGAGAGATTGATCAGATCAGATTAGATCGGATATATATAAATAATATAAAATCATCATAATTTTGAATAAAGAATATGTATTATGGTTTTTAAGGGTTAGCTTTGGGTTGAGGAATATCGTGATCTATACTCGATCCAAATCCGCTTTGGATATTTTTTAGAACCCATACCCACCTCGAATTCTAATTGCACTCTATAAAATGGGGCTACGATAGTGTATACTATTGCAGCAGTTTTGAAAACTACTACCATAGAATCTAAGACAGTGATTATACCTAACGACTACTATAGATAGGACCCATGGCAACGGTTACGCAAAAACACTACCATAGGTCGACCTATGGTAGCGGTTATCCGCTCCTTGCTCGCCTTTCTCTATCTCTCTTTCTCTCTTCTTGCCTTGGCTACCCGTGCCCTAACTACCATCCCGTGTCGGCCCTTTTTGGCCCTGTCTCCCTCGGCCTCGAGCCTATGCCACCCCACCACCCCCTTTGGCTGTGCCCCATTGCCGGCCTACCCTGCTGTTGGCCCCCTTTGGCCTTGCGCCTTGCCCCACCACCGACTTTGATCCCACCCTACCATCGGTCACCTCCACCAATACCCTTTAGCCTCACTATTTTTATTGATTTATTTATTAATTTATATTTCTTAAATTTTTTATTGATTTATTTTTTAAGCATATATATATATATATTATATGACTTAGATTGCTAGTATGTTAATTGATGTAATTTTTGATGCTTAATAAATATAATATTAAATTTATTATATTATTCATAAATTATTTATTATTATATTCAAAAATTAAAGTATATTCATAACTTAATATTATATTTTAAATTATTAAATTTAATAATAATAAAAATATTATATATATTCAATTAAACTGATAAGCCTTTGAGTTGACTTATCTTATATCATTTTTTTTGTTATTTTCTATAATATTTTATTTAAAAAATTAGTTTTTTTATAAAGAGGTTGTGATGATTTTGGATGGAAAATGGTTAATTCTTAGTATGATTTTAGTGATATAAGCTCTTTTTTTTCTCTTCTACTATAAATATTTTAATAATTTCGAACTGCAAAGCAATCTTGGATGGCCAGCGATTGTTTAGCGGGCAACCATTCACAATCGATTTGGTTTAGTTGTAGCAGATACCAAAAGTAACATTGCAATGCATGATTAAATGATGAATCTGAGCCTTCTTTTTACTTTTATTTTTTTTATTTTTTTAATATTTAAGATAAGTTCTATCCTAGCTAATCTAAGGAGTACTCCTTAATGCTTTTAAGATGATATATAATATAAATGCTAGAGACAGGTTTTCCTTAATCTTGGAAGATAGAAAGTGAAATTATTTGTTGCTCCTCCCTAATGTTCATTAAGGTTGCAGGTTACGATGGCATCGAAATGCTATCTAGCTTTCACCTCCGTGCCTCGATAGTCTACATAAAGCTCCGCATTTGAATCGCAGACAGAGCATACTCCATCCACCTCCACATCAATTGCACGGGGACCACTAGTATCTACTCCTCCATCGACATCTACTCCTCTACTAGCATCTGAGCCTCCATCATCAGCCACATCTTCGGTACATACTTCACCTACTGATGAGTTTTCACTAGCATCTATATCATATGATCCTTTGGCCAGTGAGTGTACATTTTTATTGTATCAATTATTTATTTATTTATATTATTATTATATACTCTTATATATTTTTATAATATATTTTTATTATACGAGCATCATTCAGTAGGATATTTTGCGATCCTACATATATGCCGCATGCATAGAACCACTAGCATCAGGTGATAGTGGAGTATGATTGGGAGAAGAGGCTAGTTGGGGAGGCCGCATGGGAGATGCATTCCTTTTCGGAGTGCTTGTGAAGTGATTTGACATCATTCCAGTACTATCCATAGACTGAAGATTGATGGATGCTGATATTAGGGATCAAGTGTGAAAGGAGATATGGATAAATATATCTTAATTATATTTATGCATTTGATATATTTATACTATGTTTGATTAGAATAATTTTATAATTGACTTCTGATAATTTTATGTAGAGGAAGTATGACTTCTCAGATCACAAGAGAGCTCAAGATGCCCGATTGAAGAAGATTGGGGAGTTATACCAAAACTATAAGATCAAGCCCTAAAGAGGGTGGCTCGAGCATCAATGGAATACTCCAGAGGAGCTTATTTCTTGAATTCAGAACTATCTCCAGAGTCAGTGGGAGTGGATGGTTAGGCATTAAAGGAGCCAGGAGTTTCAGGTTTAATTTCTAACTTTTAAATTTTTTAATACACTAATAATTATATTTAAATATTTTTTAAATATTTATTATATATTTAAATATTTTTTAGGCTGTCTTTCATCAGAACCAATAGAACTGGATAGCTCAAAAGTATATGCATACTCTCGATCGTGAGTCTATGGCCAGTCATGGGCATAGAGAGGTAATAAATTTTGAATCTTAGTTTATAAATTAAATTAATATTTTTTTTATATATTTTTAATAAACTGATCTATTATTATAGCTGATGAGAGAGGAGATGATGTCCATCCATAGCATCATATTTCGATCCAGTTATACGAACTAGAAAGGCATGTCGATGAATGCTACGATCGAAAAAATTTTTGTAAGTAATAAATAGGATATTAGTATGATTAGTATTATAATATTTTTTTAATATTTTATTTAAATTTATAATTATAGAAATAGTTAGATATGCTCACAAGCGAGGGCCCAAACACCTCTGGCCTCAATGACTATCTATCTCAGGTCTTGGGGCTTGAGCATCCTAGGAGGATTCGATACAGGCCTAGACATACATCGACGAGCTACTAATTTGAGGCAAGCATCTCATATGCTTTCAGTGTCATTAGTTAAGAGCAGCTTGAGAAGGCATTGGCATAGGTAGCTCAGGCCAGGGAGCAGGCTGCTCAGTAACAGGGCATCGTGACTACTATGGTGATAAGACAGCATGCATTTTAGAGCTAACTTCTTGGATCTTGAGGACATATTGGCCAGTGTTCTAGCTCCAACCCCTCTAGCTCCAGCTCGAGCTCCTCCAGCTCCACCTCCTTCAGCTCATGCTCCATCTCCTCTCGATGATGATGACTTAGATATAGATTTAGCAGACTTTTGATGTATTTTTTTTGAAAAATATTATAATAAATTTTATTCAATAATTTTGAGTATTTTAAAAATATTTTTATATTTATAATATTTTCTTATGTTATATATTGAACCATATTTATTAGGTAAAAAAAAATTAAAAAATTTATATTTTTTTATCATTCAAAATCTATAGTAGCGGTTACCAACCATTACATGGATGTTCCAATTGCTGTCGTAGATCGCGTGCCAACCACTGCCATAATCTATGGCAGTGGTTGTGAAATTACTATATTAGATCTATGACAGTGGTTCCGTAACTGCTGGCATAGACTAATGGCAGTGATTGGTGAATTACTATCATAAAGACTATTGTAGCGGTTGGTGAATCGCTGCCATAGGTTTTTGTTGGAAAATATGTTCCAAAGCCAATCATTAGCCTATTGATGGTTGAACAACCTTATAATTATAATTAATTTATTAATAAATAATAAATATTTTAATATTTTTTTATCATAAAGTTTATATCTTCTAATAAACTTCATTATTATGATGAAGTCCTAAGAACTATCTAGTTTTGATAAAGAGAGAATTTATCGATTAGTCCTTAAAACTGTTCACGACTAAATGATATGCTGTTAATAAGGATGATGGTATCTACTGAGCATAAATTGCTGTATACCATATAGATTGGTTATCCTCTTAATCAAGGAATGTAAAGACACTGGTATGGCATACAGATGAAGTGTAAGGGCACATCATCACTGAACATAACTAACTCCAGAGCATTCTGCTATCGAGAATATCTCTGATGGGATATAGGTATAAGTATTTCTTAGACCTGAGATCACCTTTGTGGCTTGCAAGCAACTCTATGCTTTAGTATCGGGCTAACTGAATTTCTAATTCAGTAACAGAAGATTTCTAGGTACAGTCAAGTACTTGCAAAGATGATGTGTGATCAAGATGGTATTGACCACTCCAAGAATTGGAGAAGAATGTATCACTATATTTCAATATAGTAAAATCTTGACTAGGATAATCTATGAAATGAATTTGATATTTTGAAATACAATGTGGACAGCCTGATCAAAATTGACAGTTGAACTTTGAGATGTTCTATGAGCATTTTGGTCAAGGGGATGAATTATATGAAAACTATATCTAAATAGATTCTAAGGTTGAACTCTGAGGTGTCCTATTAGCATTTTGGTTAAGAAGATGAATTATATAAAAACTATATCCAAATGAGTTCTAAGGATGTTGTTCTATACATTCAACCAATCCGATCGTCGAGTATCATTGCTAGATGATTATTTTGATTAGTATAAAAATTTATTTCTATACTACCAACTTAGATTCGGACCTATGTGATCATACACATTAGAGTTCATGATCTAATCGGATGGTTGATCAATGATTAAGAATCGTTCCAAGATTAAATGATCAATATGATGATGTTTAACCTAGTGCAAGTATTATAGGAGGATCAATTAGTAATTGGATTGATAATTAGCTTAATTTAATTAAGCTAGAGAAATGAGATTAAGTTTAATTAAATATGATTTAATTAGATTTGATTTGGACTTGATTGGATCAAGTCTAATTGATTTATTAGATAAACCAATTGTAAAGAAGAACTAGTCCTTATTCAATTAGGACTTGGGTCAACCCAATTTCTAATTTAATTAAAAATTAAATTAAAATTAAATCTAATTTAAATTGATTTAATTATATTCTTAATTAGATTAGAATTTAATTTAATTTGGTTGACTTGCTTTTGGATCAAATATGAAATTCTAGTAAGACTAGGATTCTCTCCTTGCGCCACCTATACCCTACGCCCCCCATGCCCTCTTATTAGGATTTGATACCTCGAATTCAATCCATAATAGAAGAGAATTAGTTTTTAGTATAGCAGTCGGGCTAGCTTTGATACGCAATTAAGTTGGGTCGGATTGAGATCGAGCCGGCTCAAACCATAGTCAAGCCAGCTCTCTCAGGCAGATACAAATAGGAGTTTGGATGAGATGCAGTCGAACAGGCTCGACCTCTGACCGAGCCGACTCGATGAAAGTGAACAGAGCACGATGGTGTTTACTGTTTGGACTTGGATTGTGATTAATCCAAGGATTCTATGGGAGTTGCATGTGGACCATAGGATCCAACGATCATGGAGGGTTGCTATCATGATCTGAAGATCAAAAAATATTTTAAGACTCCATCAAGAACATGTTTAACTCAATTAGGAGAACAAGCCCTATTACTGAGAAGAGGATTCTCATCCTATTTAAAGGACCGAAGTGCTGTGGAGCAGAAAGATGGTGCATATAACGTGAGAGGCACGTAGAGAGGCTTTGGCAGCCATCAAGACAAGCTTGGCAGAGCACCGAGTATGTGTAGCCCGCGAGAGATAGAAGTAAGACGTCCATAGTATCCAACGTGGAAGCTGTGAGGGTATAGCATCTTGTAGCTTCTAAGGATCTTCTTGGGATTCTGAGAGAGTTTTTATGAGGATAGCTTCTAGTTGATGGAGATTTGTGTACGGTGAGTTGAGATTGGATGTTCTCCTCTTATACATGATTTTTTCTTTTATAGTAAAGCTTTGCATGCCCCGTGGAGGCGAGCCTTTGAACTGATTCACATACTTGATTGCTTTTATTATCTTATTTTTTTTCTTTCTTCCTACCATAATAATTGGTACAAGATCCTGAATAATGGGTATCGAAGCGAGTCAATAGCATAATAGATTGGTATCAGAGCGAGTCGATATCATAATAATTGATATCAGAGCCTAGGTAGTATCAGAATATAGATTGCAATAGTGGTGTTAAAGAATGAAGAACATGGAGAAGATAAGTGCAATCAAGGTGAAGATCAATAGGTTTGATGGGAAGGGCAATTTCTTCTTATGGCAAGCAAGGATAAAGGATGTCCTCGTCCAACATGAGTTGATCGATGCTCTCTTGTATGAGAAGATGCCAGCCACCATAGAGGTGAAGAATTGAAAGCAGATCCAGATGCAGATGGTGAGTACGATCCGCTTGTACCTAATGGATGATGTAGTGATCCATGTACTTAGAGAGACTTTTTCGACGATATTATGGTCGAAGCTTGAGGAGTTGTACATAGCGAAGTCACTCACCAACATGCTATTTCTTTGGAGATAGTTCTACTAGCTATGGATGGATGAAGGTCAGAGCATGTGGGAGTATCTATCCAACTTCTAAAAGATCCTCACCGATCTCCTCAGTGTTGGCAAAAAAATTGAGGAGAAGACCAGGGCGTTGGTCTTGCTAGCGTCGCTCTCCCCTTCATATGAGTTCTTGGTGATTGCTCTTCTAGGAGAAAAGAGCACCATCAAGATGGACGAGGTCACTGCAGCGATACTCCAAAATAAGATTCTTAGGAGGAAGAACCCAGTTTCAAGCTCAAATGATGGTAGCTCAACTTTGGTGGCTTCTGAAGGAGCAGGATATAGTAGATGGAGCGGCAAAGGATCGCGAGGAGGATGATCTAGGTCCAAGATAAGGAACCAAAGCAAGATCAAATGCTACAGATGCGATGAGTTATGGCATCGAGTCAAGAATTATCCATAACTCAAAAATTGGACGAAGGCTACTGCAGCGACGATCAGTAGCGAGTTAGAGGATAATGTTCTGAAGATATCTGACGAGGTATCTAGTTCTTTTCAGTGGCGGATTCTAGATTTTGTATGCACATATCATGTTTGTTGTAGAAAGGAGCGGTTTGACTTCCTAGAGAGTAGTGAGAAAACTACTTATGTACTGCATGGATCAAGCTATGCGATCAAAGGCATCGAGATGATCAGCTAGAAGACACATGATGGTGCAGTGAGGAGATTGGAGGAGGTTTGATACATACTCGATTTCAGGCAAAATCTTATCTCACTAAGCAGATTGGATTGAAATGGCTACAGGTGGGTAGTTGGTGATGGAATTTTGAAGATCATGCACGATGATAGAGTGATATTTAAGGAAAAGAAAAAGATAAGAGGATATTACTATCTGATAGGAAGCTTAGTGCGAGGTGGAGCTTTAAGAGCCAGAGGAAGTCTAGTGCAAGGTGGAGCTCCAGGTGGAGATGGATCGGGTATGAGATGGAAGACTCGAAAGGATGAGAGGTGACATCGCAAAGTGAAGTTATTATTACCATAGGAGAATTTTTCGAGTAGGTCTTTGTTAAAATGGATACAGCCCATGACAAAGGTGAGATTGAGCGGCCTAGCTCGACTTCCACATTTGCCCATCCATGCTCAACAGGCATGCCTCAGGGCATGGGGCGAGACAGATCGCAAGCTCTCAAAGTCAGGTGGAGGCCAAATATCGAGTCGAGATGGAGATTGTTAGGATTTGATGCCTCGAATTCGACCCACAGTAAGAATAAAATTAATTTTTTGCACAGCAGTCGGGCTCGCTCTGATACACAGTCAAATTGGCTTGGATTGAGATCGAGTCGGCTCAAACTATAATCAAGCCGACTCTCTTAAGCAGATAAAAATAGAAGTTCGGATGAGATGCTGCCAAGCTAGCTCGATCCATGATCGAGCCAGCTCGATGGAGGCGAATAGAGCACGACGGAGTTTTCTATTTGGACTTGGATTATGATTAATCCAAGGGGTCTACGGGAGTTATGCGTGGACCACAGGATCTAGTAGCCATGAAGGGTTGCGGTCATGATCTAAAGATTGAAAAATATTTCAAGACTCCATCAAGGATATGTTCGACTCATATTAGGAGAACAAGCCCTGTTAGGACTCCTGTGAATTATTAAGAAGAGGATTCTCATTCTATTTAAAGGGCTAAGATGCTGTGGAGCAGAAAGATGGCATGTGTGGCATTAGAGGCATATAGAGAGGCTCAGGCAGCCATCAAGAGAAGCTTGGCAGAGCATTGAGTACGTGCAGCCCACAAGAGAGGAAAGTAAGAGGTGCATAGCATCCGATATAGAGGCTATGAGGGCAGAGCATCTTGTAGGTTCTGAGAGTCTCCTTGAAATTCTAAGAGAGCTTTTGTAAGGATAGCTTCTAGTTGAGAGAGATTTGTGTATGGTGAGTTGAGAGTGGGTGTTCTCATCTTGTACCTAATTTTTTTTTTTATAGTGAAGCTTTGTATGCCCCATGGAGACAAGCCTTTGGGCTGATTCATGTATTTGATTGCTTTTATTGTCTTATTTTCTTCTTTGTTCCTACCGTAATAATTTGTACAAGATCCTGAACAAGGGATATTGGAGCGAGTCAATACCACAATAGATTGGTATCAAAATGAGTGGATATCACACCGCTCTCTCTTATTTTTGGCATGGAATTCCTTTCCTTAGGCCATCTCATACATGCCCTTCTCTCCCTCTCCTACTTGTTTGGTATTTTATTATGGACCAAGTCAACAAAGGTAGTTAGTTTCCAAGTTTCAAATTCTATTGGATAGAATTTTAGGAAACTTGGACTCTTCCCTTATCCTGCCCCCCACCCCGATTATTCTCTGGTTTTTCATGGTAAAAAGAGAGCCTTTTGTGCGCTTATTCCTGGTGGTCCATGGCATAAAGAAAGGAGGGGGCACCCAAATGTTGGGCATCCCAACTAGGTATTTGACCTAGATAAGTACTCCTTCATTTCTCATTATATAAAATGAATTTTAGCCTAATTTTTTATGAAATTCTAGAGTATTAAGAGGACTTTATGTGAAAATCAGAGAGAGAAGCATCTTGGGCATTGGAATTTCATAGACACCAATCTAGGTGTCTAGGTGAGAGAATAGAGAAGAAGAAGAGGGACTTCTTCTAGGTTTCTTTTGTTCTTCTCTTCTCTTCCTCCTTGTTAGAGAGATTTAAGAGTTGTCTTAGATTTAAAGTCTCTCTTCTTCCTTCTGATTCTTGGAGAGTCTAAATCTTGAAGAAGAAAGAACCGAATCGATCGTTGAAGAAGGATTAGCATAGTACTAGCATACTGTGTTAATTTTCAAGCATCAAACTTCTAATTGAGATTCATGGGCTTATGTGGATATTCTTTAGAGGTCGGATGCATGTGCAGTTTAGAGCTACATCCTCAAGTCCAAATCAGCAAGTTAGAAAGTCTAACTTGCACAGGTAATATGGATCTGATCCCCTATTTCATACCAGAATATAATCTAGTATAGATCAATATTGATGTGATCAACATATCTTTCTTTTCTAATATTTTTAATTTTTGATTAAATCACATGCTATAGGATCTTAGATCTAAGGGTTTTCTAATTTTTATGAATTAATTTTGATTAATTCCTATCTTCCACTCCCTAGATTTAAAAAAGATTTCAAGATCTAGTCCTGAAACTCTAGATCTAGTTTCTTGAATTGGTATCAGAGTCTAGGTTTATTATTACATGATTATATGTGCATATTTAAATTATTTTTTTAGATTAGATTTAATTTATAATCTAATTATTAAATCTAAAATTAAAAATTTTGATCACACGAACTGATATAAGGTTGTCCTACTGTAAGGTTTATCCCTTACAGTGGAGAGATTATCCTAGTTCGTATAGATCTATTTCTAATCATAAATTTATTAAATATAATTTAATTTTATTTATATTTTATTAGATTTAAAAGAGTTTTAAATTAGAAAGTAAAAGTTTTAGATTGCATGGGCTGATTATAAGGTTGTCCTACTGTAAGATTTATCCCTTATAGTGAAGAGATTATCCTATTATATGCTGATCTAAAACATTGATCATAAAATTTTAGATTAGATCTAAAAAAATTTATCATCTGATTAAAAATATTTTAATCTAATTTTAATCATTATAAATATGTTAGATTTGATCTAAGATAATTTATGATTGATTGAAATTAAAATTATTTTAATTACATGAACCTATTTAGATTAGATCTAAAGTAGTTTCATGCTTATCTTATTTGTATATTGATTATGAATCAAACATGCAAATTGATTGGTAGAACCATATTACAAAAATATTTTACACACATGGAAATCATTTTCGAAAAGTCGAACCCTAACCCTCAACCCAAAACTTAATTAAGAATTAAGAAGTTATTTTGATTAGGATCTAGGATTGTAAATTGAAGATCCTAAGACACAAATCATAACACATTGGGTTAATAGGTTAGTAAAAATTAGATCCATTAATTAGGTTAGACCTAGGGTTAGATTAAAAAATAAACTTAATTAAAAAATTGACTAAATCTAATCAATTATTGTCTTAGATTATGTCAAGGATTCTCTAGATCAATTATAATAGTTATAATTGGTCAAGTCCATATCTTTAATGAGACCCAAGATGGACTTGATTCTTGGCTACATGATCTAGTATGAACTGTTAAGTTAATTTAATCAAAACTAATTAAACTAGTTGGTGCCTAAGGTAAACCAGATCGATGGTCTTTAATTGGCAGCCTGCTTACCTGGTCATTTCTGATGATGTCTAAGGCAAGCTTTGGCAGACCCTCCTATCGATCGAACTTACCTAGCCTCTTAGTGAAATTATATTTTGGTCAGATCACTTGACTATTCGAGCTAACCCATATCAGCTAGGTAAATCAGTGTGACTAATTTAGGTGCTTCTAGACCAGCCTATTAATGATCTTCCTTAAGCTTACTTGGTGAAATCAGTGGGAGGATCATGATAAGCTGGTTCATCTGATCTTCTCTCTTTCTTAAATTAAAATTCTCTAAAATTATTAGGATCTTAAAATAAAATAGTTATGGTGATAACTAAATTATTGCCTTTCATTAAATGGGCGATAATGGATCCATCAGTTGGATAATCATTGGAGGCCTAAAGGCTTGGTGCTTATCAGCTGATGGAATTATCATTCATAATATGATTTGTTGACCACATCTTTCTAAATGGTGGTTAGGTTGATCAAGCAAAGTTAGGCTTAATCATTCACTAGTTAGATGGACCATGTATGGTCATGTTAATGGTTGGACCTAACTGAATTTTTTCAGTGGAGGCCAAAGCCTACTAATTAGAAATTGAGATAAAATTAAATTACTAAAAATTATTTAAAAAAATAATTGATTATGAACCTATGCTTAGATGTATATGGATTGACCAACCAAAGTTGAGCTCATGTGCAGTCTATGTAGATTCTAGTATTCATTAAGAAATTAGGATAATTTCTCAAATCGAAGGTAAAGACTACTAATTTGAATAAAATAGTGAAAGAATTTTTTGATTAAAATTTAAATCTTTAGGTTTAATGAATCAATTACTAATTAAATTTTAGTTTTTCTTTTTGTAGATATGGCCACTTTTCTTTTGCTTTGATCATTATTAGAAAATGATAAGCTGGTGGGATCCAACTTCAGTAGCTAGTACCGTAAGTTAAAAATAGTCTTGGAGCATAAACAGATCCTGTATGTATTGACGGATACTACACTTGAGGAGCTAGCGTCCAATGCACATGGAATAATCAAAGATACTTATCAGAAGTGGCTCAGTGATCAATCCATGATGCGCTGCATTATGCTAGCAGTCATGAGCGACGAGTTCAGTCATAGATTCGAGATGGCTCAGCCAAAAGATATGCTTCAAGTGTTAGAAAATTCTTTTGGCACACCCAATGACATTGAGAGGCATAAGATTAGTTGTGCCATCTTTAATGCAAGAATGTGGGATGGAGCTTCTATCACGGATCATATACTCTACATGATCGAGCTAATGTATTGTTTGAGCAAGCTCGGCTTTTTCTTATATGAGCAGCTTGGAAAAGATGTAATACTAAACTCGTTGCCCAAGTTCTATCTCCCATTCCTTACTTATTATAGAATGACAAAGCCTAAAGTAAACTACCATGGGTTACTGAGGTTACTTCAGAACTTTGAGAAGGATCACCAGCTCTACAAGGAGTCGGTGAACTTAGTAAAAGCTTCATCTTCTGGTTCTCGATCCTTTAGGAAAGAAAAAAGAATAAGAAGAAGAAAGATAAGAAGGTGCAAGTTCAGGCTGGAACATCTGTGTAGAGCCAGACCAGAAAGATCAAGTTCGATAAGAATCAAGCTGAAAGCTTCTTTTGTAAGAAGTGAGAGCACTGAAAGAGGAACTGTCCTTAATACTTTACCTTCCTAGATCTAAACAGATCGAGAAAGAAGCAAATTATTGTTAGGAAAGATATTTATATGATAACCCCTTATAATTTCTCTATTTATGATTTTACTGATTGGGTATTGGATACCTGTAGCCCTTATCATATTTATAATTCGTTGCAGGAATTACAGGTCAGTAGGAGATTCGAGCAAGATGAGAGGTTCCTAAACATTAAAGATGGAAGATCAGTTCTAGTTCTAACATTAGAAATCTTAAAACTTGTATTTAAGTCTCATACTATTATTCTTAATGATTGTTGTTTTTGTCCAAATTTTTTTTTGAATGTTATTTATGTAGGTCTTTTGGTCAAAAAAAATTATGAAATTTTAATAAAGAAATAGTTTTATAATGTCATTATGAATAGTGTTACTATTTTCTCTGGATATTTGAACAATACTGTGTATATGCTATCACAATCTATTAATGTAATCTATTCAACTAGCAAGCATCCTAGATTAGATAGTGTGTCAGATATCTACTTATGGCACTATAGGCTAGATCACATAAATAAGAATAGAATAAATAGGTTGACTCAAGAGAAAATTCTTAAAGTCAATGATTGTAAATCACTTTCAATCTATGAGTCTTGTCTTTTTGAAAAAATGATCAAATTATCTTTTACTAGAAAAGATGAGAGAGCCACAGAGCTCTTAGGTCTAGTACATACTATATATGTGGACCAATGAGCATAAGTGCTAGAAGCGAATATTTCTACTTCATCACTTTCATAGATGATCTACCCAAATATAGATATGTCTATTTGATGAAACACAAGTCGAATTCATTTAAAATATTCAAATAATTTTAAAGTGAAGTAGAAAAATAAACTGAAAAGAGTATTAAAACTCTTCGGTCTGATCGAGAAGGAGAATACCTTTTCGGTGAGTTTTTCATATATCTAGGAGAGAATGAAATTATCTTCTAATGAACTCCTCCAGGAATACCACAGCATAATGGTGTATCTGAAAGGAGAAATTAGACTTTATTAGACATGGTCCGATCCATGATAGGTTTAGCCAGCTTACCGATATCCTTCTAAGGATATACACTTGAATCAGCTTGCTATCTGTTAAATAGAGTTCCAAGTAAATTTGTAATTAAGACTCCATATGAGATATGGACAGGACGTAAGCCAGCACTTTCACACCTTAGGATTTGGGGGTGCTTGACTTATGTGAAGTAGTTAATCACAGATAAACTTGGACTTAGGTCTAGTAAGTGCATATTCATAGGGTACCTAAAAGAGATCAAAGGATATATTTTTTACCATACTGATGAGCAAAAAATATTCGTCAGTCTTAAGATAATCTTTTTAGAAAAGATGTTCCTTGGTGAAGGAACTGTTGCCTTTAAGGTTGAACTTCATGAAGTTCAACAGGTAGATAGACCGACACCTATAGCTGAACCTAAATCAGATTTGATTAGATCAAATTCAGAGCCTAATGTACCTATACCATTAAGATGATCTGATAGAGTGTCACGTCAACCAGATAGATACTATAATTTTTTGATCCAGGATCTCATCAAACTTGATGAGAATGATGAGAATTCGATCACCTCTATGGATGCAATGTAGAGATCTGATTCCAAGAAATAGTTCGATGCCATGAAATCCGAGATAGAGTCCATGAAGGTCAATGATGTATGGACATTGGTTGATCCATCCGAAGGAGTTAAATCCATTAGATATAAATGGGTCTTCAAAAGAAAGAGTGGCATAAATGAAAAGATGGAGACCTATAAAATCCATCTGATTGCCAAAGGATATCATCAATGTTATGGTATTGACTATGATGAGACATTCTCACCTATGATAATGCTCAAATTCATTCGGATAATACTTGTAATAGCCGTCCATCTGGATTATGAGATCTAGCAGATGGATGTGAAGATGGCTTTTCTAAATGGAGAGCTGACCGAAGTGATGTATATGATACAACCTGAGGAATTCACATCTACAGATGAATCCAAGGTGTGCAAGCTTTAGAGATTCATTTATGGATTGAAGCAAGTATCTTGGAGTTGAAATATGCATTTTAATAAGATGATCAAAACATATAGCTTCATTAAGAATAGAGAGAAGTCCTGTATTTATAAATGAACAAATGATCCAATAGTGGTATTTCTTATCTTGTACATGGATGACATTCTCTTAATCAAAAATGACATCCCCACATTACGAAAAATAAAAGTTTGATTATCATCGTAGTTCTCTATGAAGGACTTGGATGAAGCATCCTACATCCTAGGAATGAAGATCTATAGGGATAGATGTAAAAAGGATGCTTGGATCATTCCAGTTCACGTACATAGATACTGTGCTGAAGAGGTTTAACATGAAAAATTTCAAAAAGGGCTATCTTCCGATAGGTCATGAAATTTTTTTCTCTAAGAAGGATTGTCCGACAACTTCTGAAGAAAGAAAGCATATGAGTAGAGTCCCATATGCTTCGATAGTGGGATCTATTATATACGCCATGATATGTATGAGATCATATGTGGTATACTCATTAGGAGCAGTGAATAGATACCAATCTGATCCTGAAAAAAATTATTGAAAAGTGGTTAAAGTCATCCTTAAGTATTTGAGAAATATTAAGGACCAATAGTTAGTTTATGATGAGTCAGATCTGAAACTTGTGGGATTTACAGACTCCAACTTTCAATCTGATCATGATGATAGTAGAAGCATATTGGGTTACATCTTTACTCTAAATAGTTGAGCAATCTGCTAGAAGAGTTTCAAGCAGCATACTATGGCAGACTTTATTTGTAAGGAGGAGTACATCACAGCATCAGATGCTACGAAGAAAGCTGTGTAGCTGAAAAAATTCATCATCAAGGTCAGAGAAGCATCCTCCCTTGATGGCCCAGTCCTGCTCTACTGCGACAACACTAGTGCCATTACTCAGGTAAAGGAACCAAAGGCACACCAGCGGATAAAATACATATTGCATCACTTCCACCCGATTTAGAAGATCATGGATCAAGGTGACATCAACCTTCAGAAGATTGATAAAAAGAAGAATCTGGTTGATCCCTTCACTAAAGCCCTAGCAATAAAAAAGTTCAACAACCACAAGTCGAAGATGGATATTAGATACTATACCGAGAGGCTTTAGGATAAGTGGGAGTTGTTGAAAAATATGTTCCAAAATCAATCATCAGCCAATTGATGGTTGAGCAACCTTGTAATTAAAATTAATTTATTAATAAATAATAAATATTTTGGCATCTTTTTTTATTATAAAGTTTACATCTTCTAATGAACTCCATTGTTATGATGAAATTCTTAGGACTATCTAGTTTCAATAAAGAGAAAATTTATTAATTAGTCCTTAAATCTATTCATGATCAAATGATAGGCTATTAATAAGGATGATAGTGTCTATCGAGCATTGATCACTGTATGCTATATAGATTGATTATCCTCTTAACCAAGAAGTGTGGAGATACTGGTATGACATATAGATGAGATGTAAGAATACATCGTTACTGAATGTGATCAACTCTAGAGCATTCTGCTATGAAAAATATTTCTGATGGGATATAGGTATAAGTATTTCTTAGATCTAAGATCACCTCAGTAGCTTGCAAACAACATAATATGCTTTGGTACTGGACTAATTGAATTTTTAATTCAGTAATGAAAGATTTTTGGGCATAGTCAAGTACTTACGAAGATGGTGTATGATCAAAATGGAATTAACCACTCTAATAGTTGGAGAAGAATGTATCACTGTATTTCAATATAGCAAAACTTTGGCTAGAGTAATCCATGAGATGAATTTGGTATTTTAAAATATAATATGGATAGTCTGATCAGAGTTAACAATTGAACTCTGAGGTATCCTACAAGCAATTTGATTAAGAAGATGAATTATATGAAAACTATATCCACATGGGTTCTAAGAATATTGTTCTCTGCATTCGACCTATCCGACCATTGGATATCATTGCTAGATGGTCACTTCGATTGATATAAAAATTTATTTCTATACTATTAGCTTAGGTTCAGATCTATGAGATCATATACATTAAAATTCATGATCTAATCGGATGGTTGATCAACGATTAAGAATCGTTCTAGGGCTAAACAATCAATACGATTGATGTTTAATCTAGTGCAAGTATTGCAGGAGGATCAATTAGCAATTAAATTACTAATTAATTTAATTTAATTTAGCTAGAGGATTGAGATTAAATTTAATTAAATATAATTTAATTAGATTTGGTTTGGACTTGATTGGATTAAATTCAATTAGTTTATTGGATAAGCTAATTGCAAGAAAGAACTAATCCTAGTTCAATTAGGACTTGGGTCAACCCTATTTCTAATTTGATTAAAAATTAAATCAAAATTAAATTAAATTTAATCTAATTTAATTAGATTCTTAATTGGACTAAAACTTAATTTAATTGGATTGATTTGCTTCTGATTTAATTTGGTTTGAGAAACCATATTTGACCAAGTTAAATATGAAATCCCAGTAAGACTAGGATTCTCTCCTTGCACCATCTATACCCCACGCCCCCATGTCCACTCTCTCTTATTTTTGGCATGGAATCCCTTTTCCTAGGCCCTCTCATGCACGCCCTTCTCTCTCTCTCTCTTACTTATTTGGTATTTTCTTATGGACTAAGTCAACAAAGGTAGTTAGTTTCCAAGTTTCAAATTCTATTGGATAGAATTTTAGGAAACTTGGACTCTTCCCTTATGCCGCCCCCCACCCTAATTATTCTTTGGTTTTCCATGATAAAAAGAGAGCCTTTTGTCCGCTTATTCTTGATGGTCCACAGCATAAAGAAATGAGGGGGCGCCCAAGTGTTGGGCGCCCCAACTAGTTGCCTTATATGGTCCTGCCTTGTCTAGGTATTTGACCTAGACAAGGACTCCTTCATTTCTCACTATATAAAATGAATTTTGGCCTGATTTTTTGTGAAATTATAGATCATTGAGAGGGATCTTGGGCATGTGAAAATCATAAAGAGAATCATCATGGGTGTTGGGATTTCATAGACACCAATTTAGGTGTCTAGGTGAGAGAACAGAGAAAAAGAAGAGGATCTTCTAGGTTTCTTTTGTTCTTCCCTTCTCTTCCTTCTTATTAGAGATATTTGAGAGTTTTCTCAGATTTAAAGTCTATCTTCTTCCTTTTGATTCTTGAAGAGTCCAAATCTTGAACAAGAAAAAATTAGATTGACCATCAAAGAAGGATCAGCACAGTACTAGCATACTATGCTAATTTTCAAGCATCGAACTTTTGATCAAGATTCATGGGCTTATGTGGACGTCTTTTTAGAGGTCGGATGCATGTGCAACTCAGAGTTACATCCTCAAGCTTAGAACAGCAAGTTAGAAAGTCTAACTTGTATAGGTAATATGGATCTGATTCCCTATTTCATACCTAAATGCGATTTAATGTAGATCAATGTTGATGTAATCAACATGCCTTTTTTTTCTAATATTTTTAATTTTTGATTAAATCACATGCTATAATCATGTAATAGGATCTTAGATCTAGGGATTTTCTAATTTTTATGAATTAATTTTGATTAATTTCTATCTTTCACTGCCTAAATTTGAAAAAAAATTTAAGATCTAGCTCTGAAATCCTAGATCTGGTTTCTTCAGTTCTATAGTAGTGGTTAAGTAACCGCTATCATAGAGATCTATGGCTGTGGTTTCATAATCGCTGCCACAGGTATCTATGGTAGCAGTTCATCAATCACTATCATAGATTATCTATGACAGCGATTACATTAATCGCTGCAAAAATCGCTACTATAGACCTATGACGATGGCGACAGTGGCAGCGGTTAAGTAACTGCTGACGTAGGATATGACAGCAATATGATAGTGATTGTGAATTGCTGCTATAGCCCTTTACTATGGTAGTATTAGGTCGGATAAAATCTACCCCATTTGGATCGAATCGGATCAAGTATCTGATGGGTCAGATAAAATTGCCATCCTTAATCTCATCAACATATTTGAAATTTATATTCAAATTCTCCCTAACATCCCATCAACATTTGAAATTCAAATCTTCCCTTACAAATAAAATGATGTCTTTCAATTTTTAAAATTTGAGTGTCAAAATTGAAAAGAATCCATCTCACTGTTGGGGTAGAGAATGGTTGACCATCTCATCGAGGGAAGGTAGAGAGAGAAAGAGGCAATTGGTCATCCTCGTAT
The DNA here is from genome assembly GCA_006176705.1 of Cocos nucifera. Taxonomy (NCBI): domain Eukaryota; kingdom Viridiplantae; phylum Streptophyta; class Magnoliopsida; order Arecales; family Arecaceae; genus Cocos; species Cocos nucifera. The sequence goes on from QRFJ01000305.1 coordinate 544,587, forward strand.
GGGGGAGGAGGTGAACTACTGAAAGGATTGATCCGACATAAGAGAGAGAAAAGTCGGTAGCTAGCCAATGGCCAAGAAAGGCCAGAGACAATCTATGCCCAACACCAAAAAAGAAGAGAAGGGAGTTTGGGAAGCGAGATAAATTATGTGTAGATGCCATAGTTATTGCTCTTGCTTACATATTTCATATTATTATTGATTATGATTTATATGATGCATATTTTATCATTATTTATTATGTTTAAATTTATGATTAAATTAGTTACGATACTTATTATATCCTATGATTCTTATCCAAAGATATTTTATAGTTATATAATAATTAAGTGTTATTAGTAGAATTATGTTATGGAATCTATATCATGATCGTAATTATAAGCATGTTCTATTATTTATAGCTATAATCCTTGTTTCACTCTCGTCACATCTATCTAATATTTCTATATTAAATGGATCGAATTATTTTGATTGGCATGAGTAGCTTCTCATTGTCTTAAGATACCTAGACTTAGATTTGGTCCTTCATAAGCCTCAGCCTAATCCACTTACTTCCACTAGTTCCTCTGATCATAAGAAATTATGTGAAAAGTGAAAGTATTCTAATAAATTATCTCTCATGATTATTAAGAGTTCATAGTGAGAGCAGAACATAATGACCAAATCTAGCTCGCAATATGACATTAACTATACCAAGAAAGAAGGTAGAGAGGGAAAAAAGCAATAAGCCATTTTTAAAGGGGAATAAAGAAGGGACACCTGACAACCAAGCCCCATCTAGCTGGTCCACCATAGTGGCCAATGGTCGGATCAACCAGTGAAGACCTCACTAGGATCTACATGGCATCAAGAGGAATGGAAGAATAGAAAAGGCCCTATTAGGAAAGGAAGAGTGAAGGAAGGGAGAACTTACTTTTCTTCCTCGAGATAGAGGAAGAAGAAGGAAGAAAGAGGAAGGAACATCATCAATGGAGGAAGGAAAAAGAGGGGGAAGGGTAGTCCAGCTGGCCATACTGGAGGAGATAGATTTAGTAACAAAAAGAGAAGATAGAGAAGGGAGACCAGAAAATGGAATCCGACGACTGACCCACTACTAAAGAAGGCTAGTAACAACTCGGGAAAATAGTCCAACGGCAAAGAGAGATAAGATGCTTGGCTAGGGGAGGGATTCCGACAACAAAGAGAGAGAGAGAGAGAGAGAGAGAGAGAGAGAGAGAGAGAGAGAGAGAGAGAGAGAGAACTAGCTCTCATCTAGAAATGGCCTAGCACACCAACGAGAAGGGCTAGCAAAGAGAGTGAATGAGAGGATGGGAGTAGCTTGGCTTCTAACTAGAAACGGCCTAGCTCACCACTGAAAATGGCTGGCAAAGAGAGAGAGTGTGTGTGGGGGGGGGGAGGGAGTAGCTTAGCTTCCAAGAAGAATCTACTGGCCAATATTGGAAAAGAGAGAAAAAGAGAGGTCAAAAAGATGGGGAGAGAGAATAGACGAAATGTTGGCCCTAGATTAATTTTGATGAGATCAAAACATTTGAGTATATACTTGTTGACTTGAAGATAATTCGAGTTGACTCCTGATCTGGTTTGAGTCGACTCCACTGGGATTGACAATTTACATATCTAATTTTTTGGAAATTGCAGTTTTGCATAGAAACCCTCCAATGGCTAGTTCTTGATTACTAATATCTAGAAACCCATTTTTGGACATTCTAACAAGGATATATGGGCATCAAAGGCATTTATGAAGTAAGAGAACAAAAGAGAAGAATATAGAACACAAGAGAAAGAAAAGAAAGGCTAGAAATCAAGTGAAAACCATTTTGAGCATTTAATGAGATTTCAAGAAGAATGATGAAATTTTCAACTACCTACTTATTAAGTCTTCAAGTGATTTTTAGATGAAAGAAGGGTACATTAATTATAAAGCTTTTTCATTTTCTTAGCTTGAGCTACACCGAGTTTTTATTTGCTTTCATAGGAGCTTTTCATTTGTGTTACACCTTATATTTAAATCTTCTGTTGCAACAAGTTTCAATTGGGATTAAAACTTAGAAATAGGCTCACCTAAGCCTTGAATTGGATTGTGTATAAGCCTTTGAGTAGCTTAGGCAAAGATTTTGGTTGGTGTGCTTTAGGAAAACCAAATAGATTTAATTATCATCTTGACAAAATAATTGGACTGTAATCTTAGTGATGGTAGTTGAAATTCTCAAGAGATTGCTAGGGGAATGGATGCATGTGCTGTGTTTGGCACCGATCCACTATAAATATTATATTTATGCATGCTCTTGCTTACTTCTATATTGCTTTTATTTACTTTTTCACATTTCATATTTATCCACTTTGCTTCCACTGCACTCTCATATAGTTAAATTTACTTGCACTCTCATATAGTTAAATTTACTTGACCATATACCTATTTTTAGGTATGTAAAAGTTTTAAAAAATCTAATTCACCCTCCTTCTTTAGTTCTCTCTCTGGGCAACACAGGAAAAGGGAGGGAGAGAGAGAATGAGAGAGGAAGGAGAGAGAGAGTTGCTCGGTGGCCAGCGGATGTTAGCCAGCCATCAAAAGAAGAGATCCACTAGAGGAGGCCTCAGTGCTTGAAGAGTAGATGGGAGAAGAAAACTTTCCCTTGAGCTTCCATCTCTAGAAAGATTAGGGAAAGAAGTCCTAAATTTTTAATAGGCTTCCAAAATGGAAGTTCGGATTATACTTGTACTAATCGTTTCCTGTAAGAGGGTTTAATTTAGTTGTTTTCTTGGTGTGGAGGCCTAGCTCCAGCATCCACAATTTTGTTTCGTAATTCATGATCTTAATGAATTTGATTGGACTTAGTCCACTCTCTCTCAAAAACAATTATATGAACAGAAAAAGAATCATCGACACATCAATTGTGTTTTAAATATGGCATGCTCATCGTGTCACAGGGCTTAGAAAAACTTGAACTATTTTCATGATTTTACCTACTCGTTACCTCACCTTCCCAAAAGTCCACAGCACTCCGTTGATGTGCCATTTCAAGCTGCGATGATGCTTTTCTGAATTACAGATATTTGTGGTTTGCAGAAAATCTATACTGAATTGTTTAAGAAGAGCTTTACATGACTAATGCAACTCAATAAAACAAGAAGAGAAAAAGACAATACGACAGCAGAAATCCACATAAATATAAGAGCAGTATCTCATGGAAGACAGTATTAACTGAATATCATAACTGATATTATATAAATGCAGCTGTAAAGTGGAGAGTTCAGTGCACTCAGCAGCAGATACATAGACATGACAAATAGACGAATTAGATGTACAAAGCATCAGCAGTAAACAAGTGTTGCATATATCTGACTTAATCCCTCATCCAATAGATGGCAACAAGAATAGCAGGAGAAAGGGAAGTCTTTTTTTTTTTTTTCCTTTTTTGTATTTTGGAGGGTTCATGGAGGAAGTGAGACACTTCAATCCATTTTTATTAATACACTACAAGAAAATGAATATTTATGAATGGACCAAATCCATTAGTACATACTAATATATAGAAAGAGGGTTACACTAATGGTAGCAGCAGCATTGCCATAGATTTTCACCTATGGATTGTCGTCCACTGATAAGTTTGGGCAATTACCTACAGTTTTATATTTTCATAGCTAAAGCTTAACCTATAGTTTATTTTCCACAGCTAAAAGTTATAGCTACATATTTGCTTCGGCGGTGAATCTCTACCTACGTATGGTTTTTATTCATAGCAAAAAATCTACTTTACGTATTCTTCCTATCTTTTACCTATGGATAAAAATGTAGATATACGTTGATTTTATAAATCTGGAATTTCAATAAGATTTACATATCCTAAATATCTATTATACACCTCACAATTGTTGAAATCTAGTAAAAATTACTAAACATATCAATATTTTGCCATATTAGAGGAGAGTCAAGTGCTTTTGCAATACACCACCTGTCGAGCAGGGAGAGTACCAGCATCCTCTTGGTAAAAAAAAGTAAGGTATAATTTAAATTTGAAATTTTAATTTAAAATTTAAATTTGAAATTCAAGTTGTTACCTTGTTTGTTGAATGGATAAATAGGTATGCAATTGTTACCTAGTTTGTTGAACTGGTAAGTAGGTATGCAATTATTTCTATCAAGATTTAATCCTATGTCTTTGTAAACCTATTTTCTTTGTACTATAAATAGAAGAGGTGTCTACAGTATGAGCAAGTACCTTTGAAAAAAAAAGGTGTTCTCTTTCCTTATTTCATCTCTTCTCTTCCTCTATCAAACCCAGGTGCTGTGAATTATTTCCAACATTATGGTATCAGGTTCAAAGTGCAGACGGTCTAAGGAGGAGATTGTCTCCAAAGTTGTCAAATTAAAGAGGAGATCGAGCGATCCAGGAGTTTAAAAAAAAAAAAAAACAAAGAAATGGAAGATTTGGTGTAAGTCAAATTCTTCCTATTTTCAAAGGTGACAATTATCAGTTTAGTTCTATTAAAATGAGAATTTTATTTATTTCACAAGATCTATGAAATTTAGTTAAACATGATTTTGTAGAATATAATCTTGAGGATTCAGCAACATCAGAAGACCAGAGAACTCGAATGAAAGAAAACCAACAGAAGGATGCAAAAGCACTCTTATATCTATAACGAACAATAGATGAGACCATGTTCCCTTGCATCATGTCAACTAAAACAACCAAAGAGGCCTAAGATATCCTAAAAAGTGGATTAAAAGGAACAGACAAGGTAATCACTATTAAGCTTCAAATTCTTCGGCGTGAGTTTGAAATATTTTTCATAAAGGATTCCAAATCTATCACTAATTTCTTTACAGGAGTTTCTTCTATTGTAAATCAAATTAGATCTCTTGGTGAAAAACTAAGAAAACAAATAGTGGTAGAAAAAATTTTGAGAAGTTTGAGTATGAAATTTGATATTGTTGCTACTGCTATTGAAGAGTCTAAAGATTTAAGTACCTTGTCTGTGAATGAATTAATGAGCTCACTTTTGGTTCATGAATAAAGAATTAATAGATCTTCAGGTAAAACATCATAACATACTTTATAGATGAGGACAGAACAGAAAAAGGAACGACCAAAAAAATCAAAAGAATAGATCTCAAGGCAGAGGTCAAAATGGCAATAGAGGCCGTGGTCGATTCGACACTCAAGGAAGGGGTCGAGGCCAATCAAATGACAGCCAAAGGAATCCCAATGAAGGCAACAAAGAAACTAGACAATGTTTTCATTGCAAAAAAGTTGGACATATTGAAAAAGACTGTTGGTACAAAAATAAAAATCCCAATGTTCCTTTCTGCTCTCATTGTAAAAAATATGGTTATCTTGATAAAATTGCTGGAATGAAAGTCAAGCTAATTACCATGAAGAGACTAGCAGTGAAAAGAAAGATGAGAAAAATATTCTTTTCTTGGCTTCTGCTGATGATTGTTCAAGTTGGTTTGGTTTTTGAATAGTGGATGCAGAAACCATATAATAGGTGACCGAAAGTTATTTCAAGATATTGATTGTTCAATCAGATCCACAGCTCGAATAGAGAATAATAATGAAGTGGAGATGCTTCATGATGTAATGTTTATTCTTGGTTTAAAACAAAATCGATCTTATTAGTATTGGACAACTAATGAGAAAAGGTTATTCTGCTATTTTTGATGATAACAAATATGAGGTTTATGAAAAGAAAATTGGAAAAATGATAGTCACCATAAAAATAATTAAAAATAAAATATTTTCTTTATAGTTTTCTAAATTATCCTTGCATGCATTATCTATTTCAGTATATGATGAATCCATCTTATGGCATAAAAGATATGGTCATTTGAATTGTGGCGGATTAGAATTGATGAGTCAAAAAAAACATGGTAGTTGGCTTACCAAAAATTCAAAATGATGGTAGTATTTGTAAATCTTGTGTTTTTGGAAACCATCATAGAAATTCTTTTCAGATAGAAAATTCTTGGAAAGCCCAAGAGCATCTAGCACTTGTACATGCAGATATTTGTGGGCCTATGAAGACAACCTCATATGATGGTAGCAAATATTTTTTACTATTTATAGATAACTGCACAAGAATGATATGAATGTATTTTTAAAAGCAAAGTCTGACATATTTTCTACTTTCAGAGCATTCAAAGCTTTTGTAGAAAAGAAGAGTGGATGCTTTATTAAAACTCTGCATACTGATAGAGGGGGTGAATTTACTTCTAAAAAATTCTCTATTTTTTATAAAAGTATAGGTACCATAGAGAATTAACTGCCAATTACACTCTCCAACAAAATGGAGTAGCAGAGCGGAAGAATTGAGTTGTGGTCAAGATAGTCAGATGTATGCTAAAAGAAAAGGCAATCTTACGAAGCATGGTATGGAAGAAAGCCTGATGTGAGTTATTTTCCCACCAAAGCAAACTAGATGATAAAAGTATTAAATGCATATTTATGGGGTATAGTAATGAAACAAAAGGTTATAGACTATATGATCCTGTAACTAAAAAATGATCATCAGTCATGATGTGATTTTCGATGAAAAAAGAATTTGAAATTTTAATGTGACTAAATTTCCTATAGTTCTAATAGAAGTAGAAGGTAAAAAAGTTTTGCTTGATGTCAACACCCCACCTATCACTACGAGAAATAAGGGCTTTATCAACGCAAAATTTATCTATGCAAAATTTTACATCGATAAAGAGAATAATTAGCTACGCAAAATATTAAATGTCAGTAAAACTAGAATAATTAACTATGCTAAAAAGTAAACATCGGCAAATATAATTATTGACGTCAGTATTATGTTGGTATTTAAAATAAAGAATTGATAATAGATGGTCTTAATTTTTTAATTATTGATAAATATTTACCGACATTAAATAAGCATAGGCAATAAGGCTAATTACCTACATTTATTTTTTTGTATAGGTAATTAGCCTTATTTCCTATGATAAATTTGCACCGATAAATATTTTTTTAATATTTTTTTTATTTTTATAAATAATTTATCAATGTTAAATAAGCATAGGAAATAAGATAAATTACCTATGTTTATTTGTTGCATAGGTAATTAGACTTATTCCCTATGCTAAACTAATATCGATAAATATTTTAGTTTTTTATTATTTTTTTATTTTTATAAATACTTTATTGATATTAAATAAGCATAGGCAATAAGGCTAATTACTTATGTTTATTTTTTTGCATAGGTAATTAGACTTATTTTTTTTTCTAAATTAATGTCGATAAATATTTTAGTTTATTATTATTTTTTTTTATTTTTGTAAATACTTTATCAATATTAAATAAGCATAGACAATAAGGCTAATTACCTACATTTATTTTTTGCATAGGTCATTAGGCTTATTTTCTATGATAAATTTGCATTGGTAAATATTTTTTTATAATTTTTTTATTTTTATAAATAATTTACCAACGTTAAGTAAGTATAGGAAATAACCTAATTACCTATGCAAGAATTAAATATAGGTAATTAGGCTTATTGCCTATGCTATATTAATATTGGTAAATATTTTATTTTTTTTAATTATTATTTTTTTATAAATAATTTATCATTATCTAAATAATTTATTGGTATAATTTTTGAATTTAAAATCTATCTTCATTATTAATTATCTAAATAATTATCATTAGAGTATTATCACAAAAATCTACCTCGATCCGATAGTCCTATCTATGTTGATTAATAAAATTTATTTTCAATAATCACAAATGATCGCATGATGATCTGATAAATAGAGACTATTAATGGATCTGAAAATATACAATAATGATCTCGATGATATTTATAGCATACTATCAAAATTTTACTTCAATCGGATATCATTATCATGATCAATTAGTATGAGATGATTTCGATTGTTAAATAAAAAGTATAATCAAATGGCCAAACGGCATTTGATTATAAAATAATTTTTTAGATAAATAATCTTTGCTACTACTTTAATTAGTTATATGATAGTGATCGTAAAATTCAAAATATACGTATATAAGCAATAAGAAACTACATATCTTTTGATACTTATTCTTAAGATCCTTAAGTAATTATATTTGTGCTTTTGTAAGATCTACTTAACATAGATGGTTCATACATGCATGATCTAAATTTTATAATCATCACTATATAAATGATCAAAATAGTAGTAAAGATCATTTATCTAAAAAATTATCTTATAATCGGACGTCGTTTGGCCTTTTGATCATATATTTTTCATTTAACGGTCGAAATCATCTCATGCTAAATTAATCATGATAATGATGTACGATTGAGGTAAAATTTTGATAGTATGCTATAAATATCATCAAGATACTTGTTGCAAATTTTAGAACCATCGATGGTCTCTATCTATCAGATCATCATGCGATCAATCATGACCATTAAAATCAAATTTTATTGATCAACATAGCTAGAGCTACCGGATCGAGGTAGACTTTTATGATGGTATTCTAATGATAATTATTTAGATAATAAATGATGAAGATGGACTTTAAATTAAAAAATTATATCGATAAATTATTTAGATAATGATAAATTATTTATAAAAATAAAAATATTAATTAAAAAAACTTTTTTTAATGTAATAAAATCATCAAAAAATGTTTCAAATTGCCTATGCTTTACTTTTGCATAGATAATTAATTGTGATGGAAAAGAAACGTCGAAAAATGTTTTACCTTTTTAGCGACGTAAGATTAACATCGGCAATTATAGGAATTACTTACAGAAATCACTAAAGTAGGAAATTTATGTTATTTCCAATAGATCTTTTGCATTGAATTTTTTTTTAAATTTTATTTTTAAATTTAATTAAATATTTTTTGACTGTAATATAGTATAGATAAATATCATTATTATGAAAAATAAAAAAATTAAATAAAAAATATTTTTTAATGCAAATTATACATCAAAAATAACCAAAATTTTTTACGTTAAATTTTTGCATAGATAATTAATTAGAATATTTGCCGATGTTAAGTTTACATCACTGAAAACTTATACTTTTTATTAAATATTTTATTTTTTGTTAAATATTTTTTGATGTTTCTTTAACATCGGTAATAATCTTAATTACCTACGCTATTTTTTTTATCATAGCTAATTATTTGATCTACTAATTTTTTTTACGTTGATAAATATCTTTAGATATTTACAAACCCATCCCTCTGTAAATTTTCATCTCCCGCCCCCACCCTCCTATTTTCCCTGACTCGAACCCACTCCCATCGGCTGCCTTATTTTTCCCGCTCTCCTATTTTTCCCATCTCTAGCTCTTTCGATCACTCTCATCATCGGTCATCCCCACCTCCACCTCCGTTGTTGCCATTGCCACCACCCAGAAAGATAGAATTCTTTTTTTTTGATCCTCAGGAAGGAAGGAGGGGGGTGGGGTTGGTTGCTCAAGCAGGGAAGAAGGAGAGGAGGGTAGGGTGGGGTGGAGGGGAGACGTGGGCCAAGGGTGGGGGCGCGATCGGAGCAAGCCCAAAATCGAGCATTTTGGGGGAGGAGGTGTGCCGTAGGGGGGGTGGGGAGCAGGGATGCCACGCACGGGGTCTGGAGGGGTAGGGGACGGCCATCGGGGCATGAGGGTAGGGGATGGCCGTCGGGGCCAGGAGGTATGGGACTGCCATCCGGGCTGGGGGTGGATGGTCAGGGGGTCGGGGGGTGGAACGGTCGGGGTTAGGGGATTGTGGCGTACAGGGGAAGGAGGAGAAAAATATATATTTTATATATTTTATATATAATTATATAAATATTTTATATAAAATTATTTAATAATTTATAAAATTATATATTTTATAATTATTTTATATATTTTATATCTAATTATATAAATATTTTATATAAGATTATTTAATATTTATAGGATTATATATTTTATAATTATTTTATATATTTTATATATTTTATAAGATTACAAGTAAATATAATAACAAACTTTCCTTTAGTATTATAAAAATATATTTATTAATTATATAAAATTAATTATAATAAATATTAATATATTTTAAAAAAATATATTTATTAATCTTATAACTTATAAATTCTATAAATATATATTAATTATTATTATATAATTAATATTTTTATTTATATTTATAATTTTTGATGTTGAAAATCGATGGAGATAATGAGATTGAATATTATGGTATCCTTTCCAATATTATACAGTTAAGATATGGATCAAAATAATTTGTTTACCTGTTTAAGTGCCAATGATAGGATATCAGTAATAATAGGATGGGTATTCATACAGATGTATACTTCATAAGTATTAACTTTGTGAGAACATGGTATCAATCCAATCCTTTCATACTTACTAGTCAGGCAAAGTAGGTATTATACCTAAAAGATATGAGATATAAAGATGAATGGCATATTATACAAAGGATTGCATTAAAGGGTGTTTATGACATATATGTTCATTCCAAGATAGAAATAGATAAGAATTTCTTTCAGGAGGAATAGAATATAGCTGACTTGGAATAGCATAGTGCCAACATTGAAAGCACATCTCCTCTTATTAGGAATAACGTGCAATTCGATAATATTGATGTTAGTGAATTAAATTTGAATATGTTGGATGATTATGATGACAATGATGACAACTTCATAAATGATAACGAGGAAGATTATACATTAGTGAATTATGATGATGAAGATATCGATAATCCTTCTGATGAAGATACAAACATTGATTAATAATATATATTTTTTCAATGAACTCATATGTCTTAAATTTTATATATTATTTAGTATTGATGTAATTTTTATCAATATTATATTATCTCTAATATATTGTTTGATACAGACATGTCACCAAGAGGATGACTCCAAAGAGAAGGCCCATGAGGAGATGTCGATGCATCTCCATCTGAGCAGCGATCTCTTGATCAAGTAGTCCTATTAGCCATGATAGGTTGATTTTACATATTATAATTTTTATATTTAATTTACTTTAGTTTTTTATCATTTATAAATAATTAATTTTAAACTATGCCACTAGGAGGATGATCTGATGGAGGGTACCTCTTCATCTCAATAGTATACTATTGAGCCAGGCACATCATCTTCTATCATAGGTTGATTTTATATGTTATATTTTTTTGTATTATATTTACTTTAAGTTTTTATCATGTATAAATAACTGATTTTAAGCTTTTTATTTTGTTGCAGATGAGGGTTATCATCCTACTGAGATATATCATACTACTAGAGTACCACAGCAGGGATCTGTACATGTGCAAGGTTGGAATTATTATTCATTTGTACGCTCCCTTGATGTTGTCTGATTGGCGTAGAGTTATAAGGCTACAGCAGCAGGTCTTTCTCAATCATTTATAGATAACTAAATATAAATTATGTTATATTTTTTAAATATAGATCATTCTATTTATTTATATTTATTTGATAATTACTTAACTTTTTTTTGATAAATCTCATATATTGTACATTATTTTTGCAGCACGATTTTGATATTTAGGAGATTGATATCCCACATGTGCAGAAGGCTATCCTTAGGTATATGGAGAGATTGCTTAGAGGATTTAGATATGAGCTCCATGGCCACTGGAAGGAGGTCTTTCATGCACGTGGGGTGGCGATGGCACTTGAGACACCTTATAGGAGTATATCATACCCCGACTGGGATCTCCTTTGCACTAGATAGGAGGATCCTACATAACTATTATATATAATAAAAATATTGATTATCAAATTAATATGGTATTATAATATATTCACTAATATCTTGATTGCATTTATTTATGTGAGAATCTGTCCCATTGACCTATTCAAATCGAAGCCAGCATCCAAATGCTGACTTCATCGAAAAGAAAAGAAAAGAGTCGGGATCGATCAAAATAGGAAATCCTATTCTGAGTCAATCTGCATCGTGAGGAGAGGAATCTGAGTGAGATACACTAGCGAGGTCTCATCCTTTCTCTATTTAATCCCTAAATCCCTTTCCTCATGAAGAAGCCCTAAACCTAAATCTAGATCTCTTCTTAGAAACCCTAAAATCCTAATTCCAAAACCCTAGCCTAACTATAGCATGGCATTCTGGCGGAAGAATGCTGATTTCAGTCATCGACTGTCGCTACCGCAACCACTATCATCGGTAATTTCTTTTTCTCCTTTCTCTTCTTTTCTTTTTGATTCTAGGGTAGGACTTTATCTTCTTTTGGGTGGAGTTTCTAGCCATCTTTGACTGACTGCCACTCTTTGGTCCGCCTGCCTCGTCGTCGGCTCCCTCTCTCCCATCGATTGCCCCTCTAACCCTGAGAGGAAGCCATGGATTTCAGTCCCCTCTATCTTGCAGGGAGAGAGAAATGAGAAAGAAAGAGAGAGAGAGAGAGAGTGTGTGGGTTTAAAAAATTAAAGGTGGTTGATTTGTTTGACCCAAATAGATTTAGGTCAAATCTGGGTCATATGAATCTAGGGATTGAGCTAGATTGGGTTCATAATAGATTAAAAGATTTTTATTAGTTATTCAATTTTTTTTAAAATTAAGAATTAATTAAATTATTTAATATGCTAGATCCTTCAATGTCGGAAGAATATTAGATCTAGAGATCAATTCGAGACGATCATAGAAATTTTGGGTCTGATCAATAGGTAAGTCTTTTTTTATCTTTAAATTTATTTTTATGCATATTACATATTTTAAAATTAGATTCTTGTGTATAAAATATTTAAAAATTATTAAATTTTAAAAATTATGAATGTATTTATAAAAAATATTTAAGAAAAATTGGATAATGCATGATGATACTATTGTATGTTATAGTTTTGAAAGAGATGATTTCTTTTGCTTAAAATTTGCATGATTTTAGGAAAGAAAATATATTTATTGATGCTTGAAAGTTCAAATAAAAAAATTACTTTTATTATTCTTTTATAAATTAAATTGACACTATTATAAAATTAAGTATTTTTATTTATGAGAAAATAATGGTGACAAAAGCATGAAAAAATTCTCTAGTTAGACTATGATCTGGATTTAGCCAATGAAACTGATTGTTGGCCATACATCAGAAACATATTTCTTCTAGACCTAGATAGTTGGAACCGATCGCTGGCAGAGTTAGTCCTTTTGAGCCTAGCTAGTGGGGCTAATCATTGGTAGCGTGCCAATGAATCGGATGTTCTACGTTCAGGACTAGTCTCTTTGTCTTGTCACAGGATAAATTGTGGCCATGTGAATCAAAGCTAGTTTTTCTTCTGGACCTAGCCAGTGGGGCTGATCACTGATAGCATGTCGATGGATCGGATGTTCTTTATTCAAAAATTAGTCTCTTCTAGGCCTTATCATGGGGCTGATCGTGGCTGTAGTCATTGAACACTGAGAGAGAATATTTGACTTTTACTGATGTGCATGGCATATTTTTGAAAAAAATATTTTTATTTATTAAATTATTATATCTTGAAAAATTAATTATGCTTAATTTCTTAGAGATGAATGGTAACTTACTGAGCTGTAAAGCTCACACCCTTTTTCTATTTTATTTTTTAGATACAGAAGATCCTGTTGGGCTGAAAATTAATCAGTGAGGAGCTTAGAACTTAGGCAGATTTTTAGTTTATTTTTTTTAAAATAAAATTATTTTTTAGTTATTATTTTAAAATTTTATTTATTAATAGTATTGGAGACCTTATTATTAGTTTTATTTTTATTTAATATTAAAAAAATCACTTTTACCACTGCTTGAGTTAAAATATGTTAATTAATTAGTGAAAGACGGGCCTTGCATATTTGAGGAAAATAAAATCTAAGAGTGTGCGGCCGTCTATCGGATGTCTGACTAAGATTTTTGAGTCACGACATGACAGATTTTATGGTATTAGAGCCATAGGTTTTAAAGATCCAATAAAATAAGTTAGTTAGTAAGAGTGGGATAAAAATTATAAAATATATAAATAATTATGAATATTAATAATTAATAAATATATTAAAAATCTATTCTTTTTATAGGTAGTGATGGCTCACAATCATCCTGAATGGCTATCTAGTTCTGTGGAGGACCCTTGTATGGCTAGTATGCATCACACTTATCGGGATGGGTATACCTCTCAAGCTCCCAATGCCATCCAAACTGATAGTGTTTCTCATACTGCTAGAGTTTCTCAAGCTCATGCCACTTCTCGATCAGTCAGGACATCTAAATCTACTCATTGTCCATCACTAGAGCAGGGTGAGAGTGAAACTGCAAATTCTTTCCATCAACTAAATGATGCTCAAAATAACAATCAAAGGGAAACCAATACTGAGGGTCCGATGATAATTCTCATACAAGCCTTAATCGGATTGGTGCAGCAAATGGAACGACAAGAAAATAGAACTGGTCATTCATCAAGGTTGGAACGAGGGATAGCAGAATTCAAGAGATTGGAGCCACCGACCTTTGAAGGCTCTATGGATCTCACTGAATCATTAAAATGGCTTAAAGAGATGGTAAAAGCTTTCGCTAGTATGGAATATACTGATCAAGAAAAGGTCCATTTTGCTGTTTATTAGTTACAGGAAGAAGCATTTGAATGGTGGAAAGCTATCAAGAGACAGCGAGGGACTGATGGGCCACTCACATGGGACACTTTCTATCAGGAGTTTATGGACATGTATTTTTTTGAGAGTCTCAAATTTGAGAAGAAAAATGAGTTCACTAGGTTGATTCAAGGAAATATGACAGTAGCCTAGTATTAGGCTAAATTGACCGAATTATCCCATTTTGCTCTAGATCTGGTGGCAACTAACAATATCAAGGCTTGAAGATTTGAAAAAGGATCGAAGCCCAGAATTTATGCGAGAGTGAGACCGATGCAGTTGGCCTCGTACCAAGATGTTGTAAATCTAGCAAAAATTATAGAACAAGAAAATAATAATATTCAATAGCCGAGGAAGCATCAATAGAAGAAGAGGTCTAAACCTGGTGGTTATCTTGGCAAACAACCCAAGTGCCAAGAAACTCAGCAGAAGAATGACCAATCAAAGAAAGAACCCTACTGCAGTCGTTATGGAGGTATCCATTTGGAGCAGGATTGTCGCTGGTTTTCTAGAGCTTGTTTTAGTTGTAGCCAGCAGGGCCATAACGCTATACACCGTCCTCATCATTGAAATCCTAGAAATCGGCAGCCCTCTCAAAATGCACCTAAATTACCTACTTTTGGAGCACTAGTTTTTCATCTGGGTCAACCCTCAGGACAAGGAGGACCTTCGAAGCCAAAGACCCAAGCTCATGTTTATACCATGATCCAGCAGGATGTGGAGACATCAAATGTTGTAGTAGCAAGTACCCCAGAAACTCCTTACAACTTTATTTAAATTGAGATTTTATAATTTTATATGCATAATCATGATAGTAAAAACAAACTTAAAATTTATTATAGGTATTATCAAAGTTGAAAATGCACATGCTTGCATTCTATTTGATCCTGGGGCTACTCATTCTTTTGTTTCGACTGAATTTGCTAAAAAAATTGATCTTAAACCTGTACTCTTGGAAGATGAGATGAGTGCCTCTACTCTGAACGGGAGTGTCGTCATGGTAGATATGATTTGTCCTTCTTGTATTTTGAGCATTGGAGGTCATGATCTTGTATCTGATTTAATGATTCTTAAGTTGAGGGATTTTGATGTAATCTTAGGGATAAATTGGCTTGGTTCATATCATGCCACGGTGGACTGCTTCAGGAAGAGAGTGACCATTCAGATTCTAGGATAGGCACCGCTTAGTTTTTCTGACAAAGGAATAAATGCCCCTATAAAAATTATATAAGTCTTGCAGGCTTGCAAAATGTTAAGATAGGGTTGTACAGGATATTTGGCTAGTATCGTAGATACTTCGCAGGAGGAGATCAAGATAGAAAATATTTTTATAGTAATAAAATTTTTAGATGTCTTTCTGGAATATCTTCCAGGATGGCCTCTCGATAGAGAGATAGAATTTTTAATTGATTTGGCACCCAGTGCTGGACCCATCTCTAAAGCCCCTTATCATATGGCGCCAGCTGAATTGAAAGAACTCAAGGTGCAACTCCAAAAACTTCTAGATAAAGGTTTTATCAGGCTTAGTGTCTCTCTATGGGGTGCTTCAGTACTTTTTGTTATGAAGAAGGATGAAAGTATGAGATTGTGCATTGATTACCGAGAATTGAATAAGTTGACCATTTGAAATAAGTATCCTTTACAAAGGATAGATGATTTTTTTGATCAGCTTCAAGGTGCTCAGATATTTTCAAAAATTAACCTTCGGTCTGGATATCACCAGTTAAAAAATTAAGGTAGACGATATATCAAAAATATCTTTTCGAACATGATACGGACATTATAAATTTTTAGTTATGGCATTTGGACTGACAAATGCTCTGTAGCTTTTATGGACATGATGAATAGAGTATTCAGACCTTATTTGGATCAGTGTGTGGTAGTATTTATTGATGATATTTGGTGTATTCTAAAAGTCTAGAAGATCATGAAAGATATTTGAGGATAGTATTACAGACTTTGAGGGAGCAGAAGATATATGCAAAGTTAAAGAAGTATCAATTTTGGCTAGAAAGTATCTCCTTCCTCGAACACATAATCTCTAAAGAAGGCCTATCAATAGATCCGACGAAGGTAGAAACAATTGTGAATTGGAAACGACCTATCGGTGTAATAAAAGTTTGCAGTTTTTTTAGGATAGCAGGATATTGTAGGAGATTTATAGAAGGATTCTCTTCTATAGCATTGCCTTTGACCCAGTTGACTCATAAAGGAACAAAATTTGAATGGACAGAGGAATACGAAAAGAGCTTTCAGAAATTGAAAAGATATTTGGTATCAGCTCCTATACTTACCCTATCATTTGAAAAAGAAGGGTTTACTATTTTTAGTGATACCTCCCGAAAAGGGTTAGGATGTGTTCTTATGCAAAATGAAAAAATGGTGGCTTATGCATCAAGGCAACTTCAAACGTATGAGCAAAACTATCCAACCCATGATTTAGAGCTGGTAGCAGTAGTCTTTGCTCTAAAGATTTGTAGGCATTATTTGTATGAAGTATCCTATGAGATTGTTACCAATTATAAGAGCCTCAAGTATATCTTCACTTAAAAAAAGCTGAACTTAAGACAAAGATGATGGTTAGAACTGATCAAGGATTATGATTTGACCATCAATTACCATTCTGAAAAAGCAAATGTAGTAGCAGATGCCTTAAGCAGAAAGTCAGTGAATGGTATAGCAATGCTAATCACTTCTCAAAAGCATATTTTATAGGATCTAAAAAGATTAGATGTTAAGGTATGGCTGCATAAATCTGAAGCCCTGCTCATTGCACTTAGGGTGCAACCTATCTTGATTAATAGAATCAAAACATCACAAATGAATGATTTGGGACTCTAAAAGATCAGAGATCAAGTACAATCCAATGTGACATCTAAGTTCAGAATTCATGAGGATGGAACCTTAAGATTTGGCAGTAGGTTATGTGTTCCAAATAATACAGAGTTAAAAAGAAAAATTATGATGGAGACTCATAACTCTACCTACACAATAGACCCTAGAGGTACAAAAATGTATGACCTCAAAAAAATTTTCTGGTGGAGTGGTATGAAAAGAAAAATAGCTCAATATATAGCTCAATATTTAACTTGTCAATGGATAAAAGCTGAGTATCAGAGACCCACAAGACCACTACAATCTCTTATTGTATCGGTTTGAAAATGGGAACACATAATAATAGATTTTGTTATAGGGCTACCAAAAACTCTCCAAAGGTATGATGCTATTTGGGTGGTTGTGGACCGATTGACCAAGTCAGTGCATTTCTTATCCATTAAAGTCACATTTTCTTTGGAAAGGCTAGCCAAGTTGTACATAGATGAAATTATGAGGTTATATGACACTCCAGTATCCATTATGTCTGATTGGGATACGAGATTTATTTCTCAATTTTGAAAAAATTTGCATCAAGCCATGAAAACTAAGTTGAAGTTCAGTACAGCCTTTCATCCTCAGATAGATGGACAATTAGAGAGAATAATTTAAACATTAGAAGATATGTTGAGAGCATGTGTGATAGATTTAAAGGGGTCTTGGGATGAATATTTATCTTTAGTGGAGTTTGCCTATAATAACAACTATCAAGCTAGCATCCAGATGGCTCTCTTTGAAGCTCTGTATGGGAGAAAATGTAGGACCCCTGTATGTTGGGATGAGTTGGCGAAGATTTTTGGGATCAAAAATTATTCAATAAATAGTGGATAAAATCCAACTTATCAGAAAAAGGATTCTTTCAGCTCAAAGCTGATAGAAGAATTATGTTGATAACAGAAGGAGAGAACTTGAATTCCAAGTGGGAGATCATGTGTTCCTCAAAGTATCCCCCACTAAAGGTGTGATGAGGTTTGGAGTTTATGGAAAGCTAAGTTTTAGATATGTGGGTTCTTTTGAAATTTTGAAAAAAGTTGGAATGGTTGCCTACCGTCTAGCCTTACCACCTTCTCTTATCGGAGTACACTATTTTTCATGTCTCCATGTTAAGAAAATATGTACTAGATCCTAGTCATGTGGTGGAGTTTGGACCATTTCAACTCAAAGAGGACTTATCTTATGAGGAGCAGCTAATACAAGTTGTTGATTGAAAAGATCAACTTTTGAGATGATGTATTATTCCTAATGTCAAGATTCAATGGAACAACCACATAGAACGGGATGCTACCTGAAAATTGGAAGAAGAGATGCGAGCCAAATACCCAAACCTATTTCTCGATTCAGGTATGTCAAATTTCAAGGATAAAATTTTTGTTAAGGAGGAAAGAATGTGAGAACCTGTCCCATTGACTTGTTCGAACCGAAGCCGGCATCCAAATGCCGAGTTCACCAAAAAGAGAAAAAGAGTCAGGATTGACCAGAACAAGGAATCCTATTTCGAGTTGATCTACATCATGAGGAGAGAAATTTGAGTGAGATATGCCGACGAGGTCTCATTCTTTCTCTATTTAATCTCTAAATCTCTTTCCTCACGAAGAAGCCCTAAACCTAAATCTAGATCTCTTCTTAGAAACCCTAAAATCCCAATTCCAAAATCCTAGCTTACCTATAGCATGGAATTTGGACGGAAGAATGCTGATTTCAGTCACCGGCTGCCACTGTCGCCACCACCATTGTCGATAATTTCTTTTTCCCCTTTCTCTTCTTTTCTTTTCGATCCTAGGGTAGGACTTTATCTTCTTTTGGGTGGAGTTTTCAGCCATCTTTGGCTGACTGCCACCCTTCGATCTGCCTGCCTCGTCGTCGGCTCCTTCTCTCCCATCGGTCGCCCCTATGACCCTAAGAGGAGGCTATGGGTTTCGGTCTCCTCTATCTTGCGGGGAGAAAGAAATGAGAAAGAAAGAGAGAGAGAAAGACAGAGATAGAGAGTGGGTTTAAATAATTAAGGATGGTTGATTTGTTTGACCCAATTAGATTTAGGTCAAATTTGGGTCATATGAACCTAGGGATTAAGCTAGATTGGATTTGCAATAGATTAAAAGATTTTTGTTAGTTATTCAATTTCTTTCAAAATTAGGAATTAATTAAATTATTTAATATGCTAGATCCTTTAATGTCGGAAGAATATCAGAGCTAGAGATCAGTTCGAGACGATCGTAGAAATTTTGGATCTGATCAATGGGTAAGTTTTCTTTTACCTTTGAATTTATTTTTATGTATATTACATATTATAAAATTAGATTCTTGTATATAAAATATTTAAAAATTATTAAATTTTAAAAATTATGAATATATTTATGAAAAATATTTGAGAAAAATTGGATCATGCGTGATGATACTATTGTATGTTATAGTTTTGAAAAAGATGATTTTTTTGGCTTAAAATTTGCATAATTTTAGAAAAAAAATATTTATTGGTACTTAAAAGTTTAAATAAAAAAATATTTTTATTATTCTTTTATAAATTAAATTGATACTATTATAAAAATAAGTATTTTTATTTATGAGAAAATAATTATGACAAAAGTATAAGAAAACTCTCTAGTTAGACTATGATCTGGATCTAGCCAACGGGACTGATCATTGGCCATATGTCAGAAACATGTTTCTTTTGAACCTAGCTAGTTGGGGCTAATCATTGGCAGAGTTAATCCTTCTACGCCTAGCCAGTGGGACTGATCGCTAGTAGCACGCCGATGGATCGAATGTTCTACGTTTAGGACTATTTCTTTGCCTTGTCATAGGATAAATTATAGTCATGTGAATTAGAGCTAGTTTTTCTTCTAGACCTAGCAAGCGGGGCTGATCATTAGTAGCACACCGACGGATCGAGTGTTCTTCATTCAGGAACTAGTTTCTTCTGGACCTTATCATGGGGCTGATCATGGCCTAGTCATTGAAGACTGAGAGAGAATATTTTATTTTTACTGATGTGCATGACATATTTTTTTTAAAAAAATATTTTTATTTATTAAATTATTATATCTTAAAAAATTAATTATACTTGATTCTTTAGAGATGAATGGTAACTTACTGAGCCGTAAAGCTTACACCCTTTTTTTATTTTATTTTTCAGATCCAAAAGATCCTACTGGGTTGGAAATCGATTAATGAGGAGCTTAGAACTTAGACATATTTTTAGTTTGTTTTCTTTCAAATAGAATTATTTTTTAGTTATTATTTTAAAATTTTATTTGTTAACAGTATTGGAGATCTTATTATTAGTTTTTATTTTTATTTAATATTAGAAAAATTACTTTTACCACACCTGAGTTGAAATATGTTAATTAATTCATGAAAGACAGGACTTGCATTTTCGAGGGGATTAAAATTTAAGAGTGTGCAACCGTCTATCGGGTGCCCAGCTAGGATTTTTGAGTTGGGGCGTGACAACTTATTTGGCCTTTTGTGAAAAGGCCTCACAGAGCAGGTCGAGGCTCATGGTGATGTATTATGGTAGATTGAAGTCATTTGCACAGTATTAGTATGAGCTGATAAGTATATATATATACATCTTTAATGATTTGTTAAAATACATCTACATCTATATGCTTACATTCATAAATTTTTAAGGAATATTGAGATAGGATAGCTATCTGAGCGGATTGACGTCTATGAGAGGACTCATTGTCGGAAGATGGGTGAGTAGCTTTCCGAAACTAGGAAGAGACATGTGAGTATTAATTGATTAAGTTATGTTTCAATTTTATTATAAATTTTAGATTTTTTATTATATTTTTTTTTTAATTAGGACCGCATGATAGAGATACGATCTCAGCTCCCCGTTGAGGTCTCTACCCCACCTATAGATGATGATATCTATGATGAGATGCTCGGTAGGAGACCTAGCTATGTTATAGGATTGGGATATGGAGTTGTGGCCCTTAGCTTATCTCGAGCAACATATATTTCTTGTGATGCTTGTCTGCATGAGACAGAGAGAAGACATGTTGAGATCGAAAGAAGACATTAGAAAAAGATAGTGGACCTATGGTGGGCCAATATCGAGCTTTCGTCCTAGCTTGCAGTATTTGGAGTGAAGCTCAACGAGTTATGTCGAAGTATGCTCCCCCATCGACTTTCGATGTTCCTGCTGATGCTTATGATCAGGACTCCATCGATGATGATGATAGGTGTCCTCTATAATCGATATTATTTTATATTATTTTTAATCAATATAGTTTCATCATTTATTATATAATTTGTTTGCTAACTTAATTTTTTAATTTAATATAGGTCTATGATATATCGCTAAATATATAGAGTTTTATTTTATTTTAATATATATTTTTTTATATCACATCCTTTATGATTGTATATATCTTTTACATTGGTTGTATGTACGATATTTTGTATATATACATAATTTTATATAGATGTTTTAAAGTGAATGAATTTGATTTTGGCATGTGTTTATTTATCTAGAGATTTTAAAGTAAAAATGAAGTAGACAGATATTATGTTATTTATCTATAGGTTTTAAAAACTTGGTGCAAATAAAATTATTTTTTTGTTAAAAATAATTAGCAATGCAAAGGAAAGCATAGGTAAAGAGTTATAGCAATATAAATTTATGTCAATAAATTTAAATAACCATCATCAAACAGCATGCCACCATGGCATCTTTAGCCACGCTTAACAATTATCGATGCAAGTTAACATCGCAAAATATTTACCAATACAAAATAAATGTAGGTAAATAGAAAGTAGCCATCGCCGGGCACCTTTGGGCACGCTTATCAATTACTGATGTAAGTTTATATCGCAAAATATTTACCGACGCAAAGTAATCATAGGTAAATCTTTTTTTATAACATAAATGTTGCATCGCTAATAGTTTATCGATGTTGTCTTTGCATCATAAAAAGTTATTTTTTCAACATTTAATTAGCATAAGAAAATCTTTATTTACCGATGAAAGTTTCCATTGATAAATTTTTTTTGCCAATGTTTATCTTCCATAGGCAAAAGTCCATATTATTGATGTTTATTTTATATCATTAAATATATATTTTTTGATGCCTATTTTGCATAGCTAAAAATAATCTCTAACATTTATTTTAACATCGATAAAACATCTTTTTTTCGATGAAAAAATTATAAACATCGCTAAATGGAATCAATGACGGTACTTTTACCGTCGTATTTTTTTCGATGCATATTACGTCGATAAATATAATTATTGATGTTTTTTTGGTATTTAGCTATGCTTTTATTGCATAGCTAATTATCCTTTTTCTTGTAGTGTGTATTGTCTGAGGAAAATACTTTATGTACATCTTCTAGTCTGCATAATATGCCTATTGATTCTGATATACATACAAGTGATTCTGATGATTTAGACGCATATGAAAGAAGTGATTCTGACCCACCTCCAATAAAATTTCGAAGGATTTTAGATATTTACTGATCTATTGATTTTGCATGTTTTGCTTTTGAGCCTACTTGTTTTGAAGATGCAATACAGAAATTAGAATGGGTGCAAGCCATGAAGGAAGAAATATAAGCTATTGAAAAAAATAAGACATGAAAGCTGGTTGATCTGCCTCCCAAAAAAGAAGCAATTGAACTCAAGTGGATCTACAAGTCCAAGTTCAATGCTGATGGTACACTGTAAAAGCATAAAGCTCGATTAGTTGCCAAAGATTATGCTCAGATTTTAGGTATTAATTTCTCAGAAATTTTTTCTCCTATTGCCAGAGTTGGTACTATTAGAATAGTTTTAGCCCCGACAGCTCTTAAAAAATGGCAGGGTTTTCAATTGGATGTGAAATCCACTTTTTGAATTAAAAATTGCAAGAGAAAGTATATGTAAAACAACCTCAAGGATTTGAAGTATGGATTGAAATAGGCTCCAAGGACTTGGTACACTCCAAGGACTTGGTACAGTAAAATTAATAACCATTTTCAAGTTGTTACTTGTTTGTTGAATGGATAAATAAGCATGCAATTGTTACCTAGTTTATTGAACGAGTAAATAGGCATGTAATTATTTTTGTCAAGATTTAATCCTATTTTTTTGTAAACCTATTTTTTTTGCATTATAAATAAAAAAGGTGTATGCAGTATGAGCAAGTACTTGTTTTCTTTCCATACTTTATCTCTGCTCTTCCTCTATCAAACAAATGCTGTGAATTTATTTCAAATACCTCTTTCCCTTTTTTTTTCTTTATTTTGGTCCAACCTACCTAATTCTTGGATGTGGCCATGTGGGAGTCCAAATTAAGTTCCCAACACGCGCCACTCTTTGCATGGTGTCTGCGGCATCTATTAAACAAAGAGAGAGACGATGGGACTGGAGCATGCTAGCGCACCATCTATTAAACAAGAAGAGCGCCAACACTCTTTGTATATTTTAGGCCCTGCCATCGTAACCATTGGATGTGGTAGCCCAGAGCTCCCCAGCATTCACCATATGTCACTATTTGGATAAGCCACGTGGCCTTTTGCATGGTATCTACGACATGCTAGAGAGGAAGGGGGCGGAGGTCAATGCCTTTACCAATAGCCTATACAAATTTCGCCCCTCTCCCACCCACAATTTTAATGAAGAGAGAAAACAAAGACATGAGGGCTGACGAAGGTGATAGGGAGGGGGGCCGTTGTGGATGGTGGCTACGAGGTGGTCAGAGAAGTGGAGGGACAAGGAAGAACGCAAGCTAGGGAGGTAAGTATATGTAGGCGGATCATACCATCCTCGGTGGTGATCAGAGGCTAATTGGAGGCATCAAGATTGATGAACCAGTCTGAATTAAGAGCAAGACAAAGCAAAATGATGGCAAGAGTGGAGAAGTCATCGGAATTGCTGAGGTGGGCCTCACTAATGATGGAGACGTTATGGTTGAATCGAAAGCGTGGTGGACAATGCGGGCAAGGCGGGCGCACAGGGCTTGGGAGGCAACGCCAACCAAGTATAGGAGATAGAGGTTTCTAGCGTAGTAGATGGTCTGCATCGCCATGGCGGTACTATTGAGGTAGTAGGCGAGGGACGGGGAGGTGAACAGGATGATAGGAGAGTGGTGGAGGATCAGAGCGTAGGGTCGGGGGAGGAGTAGGAGAGGAAAAGGAAGAGGCAAGGAGGGGGATGACAATTAAACCATACATTAGCATAGATTTTCTTACAATCCGGAATTTCGAGAAGGTTTAGATGCAGTAAGTATCTGTAAGGTACCTTATATTAGTTGGAATGTAGTTGAAAATACCAAACATATCCAAGCATAAATATTAAGAACACATTCTATTAAAATAACTATATGTTTAAGTAACTCCACAAGTTCCAAACGTCTACATATTTAGTTCGACTCCAATTTAAAATTACATGGTTCTAACATAACATAACAATCTATTTTACCAATGTAAATAGTAAAACTCCAGAGCCTGTCGTAGAAAACGACTAAGTTAACTCTCATACGTCCGGAATGCGCCTACAAACAAAAACATAATAAAATAGTCCAAAAACATATTATAAAAATTTATATTCAATAAAAAGATAAAATATAAATTATGAAGATTAATATTCTTACCATCTTCATATCGGTTAAAAGGATGACTCAAATCCGTGAAGTGGAGAATCATCTAGAGCACTAACAGCATCTAGTATCTATGATTTATAACTTAATCATAATTTATAGATAAAGATAAATTATGGAAATCAAAATCTTCATCATAATTTATAGCTCCAAATTAATTAAACAAATATTATACCTCTTGATTTCTTTCTTGATTTTCTATACATTTAAGATATCAACAATCTGCTCGTCAGGAAACTTAAACTTACTCTGCAACAGTTCTACCAGATTAGAAACCAATCATTCGATGCCTTGAATTTGATCTTTCATAATTTCTTGAACCTCTTGAACATCCGCAGATTGAGATGATGAAGCTTCAAAACTTTTCATGGTAGGTAACCTCCCCAAGCACCGCACCCATCATTTCTTCTCAGGTCCTTTGACTTTAGAATACACATCCCCTTCCCAAGAAACTGAACCTTATGAATTCCATTAACTTCTAGCCTCATTAATTTCTTTTCTTATTTATTCCTAAAATTTTGAAAGATAAACATGTGTTTATCATTTATAAAATAATCACATTTGAGTCCTCCTTACCCTTGCTTTTCATCTTACAATTTTGCTTTTACGGGGTGAAAGGAAAGCCAAGATCTCAAAACATGATCCAAACAAAAACAAACAAAATTTAGAAACTAACAACACGTGGTTATGTACCCAAAGACAAGTATGATCTAATAAACTGAACAACTTACAATTATTCCGACTGCCCTTGCACTCATTATACATCCATCTTTACACGTACAAGTGTCGATGTAAGTTTGTGCACGGGTGGGTGCCATCCCATTGTCCTCCTTTGTCTCATGTGACCATCATAATAATTTCATTGCAAAATGACACAAAATTCTTATATCTGTTAAGTATAACTGTTAGATATATGTGTCCTAAAAATCAGAATTGGCTGACACTTGTAATACATTTGTAAAGACAAAATTATAATTTTGACTAATATCAATAAAATGGATTATTTTCTATCACATATGTGTATTTAGTGTCTGTGATACATCCTTTGATTTAATGGTAATGATAATTCATATTTTCAAGAGTTGAAAATTTAAGACATGAATAATCATTATTAACTCATAAAATGCTTCCGACCATAGGATCATCATGAGGATGGTGATTGATCCAGAAGGTTGGTGTACAATCGTTTTTCTTTAGTAGATGAGTCTTGAGTCAACGATGTGGAGACACCGGAGCGAGAGTACAGGTACTCGTTAGAGAATGAGGGCACTGAGCGTGACCATCTCGAGTAGTCATTAGAGAGTCTACCTTCTCGTCAATGACTGACTCGATGCTGCAGTGTGTGCCTGATTCTTTAACCTGAGATGCATCGGTAGTTCACCTTGAGGATGTTATAGTTTGACTATACCATTACTCGATCTCCTAGCCATTCGAAATCCTGAGGTGTATGTTGGCTATAGCATGTTCATTATAGAAACTGGATAGCATCAAGATGGAATCTATCTACCTCGATGGTAGAGGAGCAGCCCTATGATGATCATGAGAATCAAGTCCAGAAGTCCATGGCCATGATAGAGTGAAATAATAGAAAGAGTTTCTATTTAGGTTTTCACATTGGACTTGAATCGAATGATTACATCATATGACAGAGACTAGGGTTTGACGAGTTCACCTTAACCCTAATCTGATCGGGGCTCAAGATAGAAGAACTTAATCACATAGGATAGCTGCACCAAGAGGTTCGCATTCAGCTCTGATGGGTTGCCACCATATACTGCTAGGTGTCACTGATGGATTTTGAGAGCAATTAGAATGATTTAGATGATCGATCATTCTAGCTGTTCGAATCAGAAGAGTTTTGATCCATCGAAAGAAGTTTCGATGATGTCGATGATAGAGATCATGACATATCCCATTACCATACAGAACTGAACCTAATTGGATCACACAAATAAAGGTTTGAATCTGGTGATCATCAATTGAATTGATCCAGTTCAATTAATCTGAATGAGATTCAATTAGGTTCAAGAAAATCGTGCTAGCACTTGATTGAACCTAACGTTCTTCTTTTATTATCATAAATAGTTGTCTTGACTGAGCCAAAGAAATTTATGCTCGATCAGAGGTCTTCACTTTGTCTGACTGGAGCTTGTCTAAGTCAAAAAAGGTTGTCTTATTTTGTAAGACATTACCTACCATTTTTGATCACCTACCATTTCTCGTCCTTTGACTTTGGTCAAAAGTTGACCTTTGACTGGTCAAACGTTGACCATTGACACTTTGACTTCTGTCCATGTGTCACGCACCTATTGGAGAGCTGGTGGGGGCCTGTCCCCCTGCCAGAACCTGACAAGGAGGAGGGCGCACGCCACCCTTGGCGTGTGCCCAAGTTGGAGGCGCTAAGGAGTCCTTGTTGGACAGGGACTCCATCTTCTTTTTGGATTTCGATTAGAGTTCTCCTAAAAACCAACTTTGACTGATCTTAGGCGCCCTCTAAGGAGAAATTCAGGGGACTCTATTCCCACCAATCAGATTTAGATCTGATTTCTCAAAGAGTTATGATTGGTTAGGAAGAAGAGGAGTTGGATCACAGACAGTCTATAAATATGACCCTGTGTCCAACTCAAATTAAGATTGGAGAATTGAGATCTCCATGCCCCAAGGCTGCCTCTTCCTTCTTCCTCCACACCAAACCCACCTTTTCCCTCTCCTCTCCATGTCCAAAAGTATTTTGGACCTTGGTTGGTGCAATCCAGATGAGAGAAAGGCGACTGAAAGCTAAAAGGCTGCGCTGCTGCAAAGGACAACTACTAATCTTCAAAAAAAGTTTTGAAGATCCTTCAGATTAGATCCAGATCTAATTTTTGGAGACGTCATAGAGAAGAAAAGGATCTCTAGATCTAATTTGAGTGGATACCGATAGAGGCCAGGCACTTGCGTAGCTAGATCCAGAACCTTTCGCTGCTCATAGGATCATTATCGGGTAATAGGATTACCTACTTCAAGGTAAATTAAATTTGATTTAATTTATATAATTTTATTTTAATTATTAAAATAATAAGAATTAAATATAAAATATCTTAGATATGATCTAGATCAAAGAAAAAAAAATTGAAATATATCTCTTGATTTGATCAGATCTGAACAAACCTGATCCGAGAAATCAGAATTTTTCTTCAACTGGTATCAGAGCCAAGATTCTAAAAGTATTTAGATTTATTTTTAAATTTATTTTAATTAAAAAATAAGTAATTTTAGATGTCACATGAGATGTGATCAGATCTGAAATCAGAAAAAATTAAAATTAAATGATTTGGATCTAAGATTAGAAAATATATATGACTAGTTCTAAAATAGAATAGTTCTATAGAACAGTCTTGTATATTTTTAATTTAATTTGATTAAATCATATTTTAGATATATTTATTTATTATTTTTTGATATTATAATAGTTATAATAATATCTAAAAAATAGTAAATAAAAATTATTTAATTTTAAACATCATATGAGATATGATTGATGCATATTTAGACTAGTTGTAGAATAGTTCTACATAATTATCTAGATTAGAATTTATTTTGATTAGATCAATTTAAATCTAATTTTTTAAATTATTATAAGATAATTTAGATCTGAAAATATGCATGATTCAATACATAAGATGTATGCAAAATATGCCATGATTAGATCTAATTTGTATATGAGATATATGATATAGATCTAAAACTGTTTTGTAGTATTGCATGTTCCTGATTAAGGCATTCCTTTTTGCCGTCCGATCATAAGAATGAAGAAGGGTTTAAAGGCCCTCTCCTCCCATCCGATGGAATATTCTTATGATGTGTAGGGGTGCTGCGTGTTCATCCTTAATCAAAAATCTAAAACTTACTTTCTACAAAACCATAGATCCTGAAATCCTAAGATTTATTGTGAATATTTTATTTATGAACCCTACTTAATTAAAAATTAAGATTATGAAATATTAATTAGATCTAAAATTGAGAATTTTAGATCTAAGACATATTCATAATACTGGGTTTGGACTTGGGTAGCTCAATTAGGTCTAAGCGGTTGATCAAACCGAATCAAGAGTTGGTTAGATGGGATCAACAATGCTTAAATTGATCAGCCTAATAGGATTAAGTCTGGGTCAAGATCGAGTCATGATCAAGCAAGACCTAATTAGGATCAGAGGTTAGAGTCTGAATTGTAGGCTAACCCAATTGGTTCTGACTCAATAATT
This sequence comes from Cocos nucifera, assembly GCA_006176705.1. Classification (NCBI taxonomy): domain Eukaryota; kingdom Viridiplantae; phylum Streptophyta; class Magnoliopsida; order Arecales; family Arecaceae; genus Cocos; species Cocos nucifera. The sequence goes on from QRFJ01000305.1 coordinate 573,848, forward strand.
TGGTGTCTAAGGTAAGTTTGGCACATACGACCGACTGAATTTTAATTGAAAGCTACTCGACCTAAATACGTTCTTGTACGAGTTAATGGCATATTTTTTCTACCGATCTCACTTACCTGGCCATATCTGTTGACATAGTTCTGATCTGAGATGGTCAATAATCCGAGCTAACCCATGCCACTAGGTTAGTCATAATTGTTATGACTATAACAAGTCTAGTTTAATGAGACCTGAATCAATTCTTCCTAAGAAAAGATTAAGTCTGAAGTCTTCCACCATTGTAGATGTGTGGGCCTTTTCTAGGGTTGATTGTTCTCGATTGAATATAGTGGCTCAGTTGCATCGAAAAGACGCAACCATGTCTATTAGGCATTGGATGCTATGGGCTGGAGGATGAGTTGGACTCAATATTTTGGATACGGTGAGAGACTCAATTAGAAATCTAGTCTGTGCAAATGGTGGGTCTGACTTAACTAAGGAGTGGATCAATATTTTGGATACGGTGAGATTCATGAATTAGAGACCAAGTTTGGATGCACCATGATTAGAGAATCATTGAACAAGAGTTGTTCACTCATTGGCTAACCCGTCACCAATAACTATTAGGTGAGGTGATGAGTCAGTTGGTGAGACCGCACCACCCACTAGAAATCATTAATCATGGAGATTTTCGCATCTCTACAGAGGAAGTGTAGGAATCTGAGAAAATAGTGGGAGCTAATTTATTTAAAAATAAAATTTTTAAATAAATTGATCAAGTCATAATTACAGTATCTAACTAGAATCTTTGACTCTCTACAGAAAAATATCTGCATCCAATCCATTGGCACGTATCCTGGACATACACAGACTGATCGAACCCAATTATAAAGATTGGCTCAGGAACTATAAAATCATTTTGGATTCTGAGAAGTTAACCCATGTATTGGACCAGGACCCTCCCACCTTATCGGTCTGTCCATCCAATGAATAGAGAGCATCTCTAAAGAAATGGATAGACGAAGATAATAAGGCCAGATATTACATGTTGGGCTCGATGTCTGATGAGCTCCAACGCCAACATGAAGATATCGAGATTGCTCGCCAAATGTTGGCTCACCTTTAGGAGATGTTTGGTGAACAGAGTCGCATAGCCAAATATCAAGTCACAAAATAATTTTTTAAGGCTAAGATGCGTGATGGGCAGTCAGTCCAAGATCACTGTCTGATGATGATCAAGAACTTGGAAGAGCTTGAGAAGCTCGGTGTGAAGTTGGACTTGGATCTGCAGAACGATGTTATTCTGCAATCCTTGACTGATGCATATGGGCAATTCATCATGAATTACCATATGCATAAACTTCAAAATTCCTTGGCCGAATTAATGAACATGCTGGTCACCGCTGAGCTTTCTATGAAAGGTTCTAAAGGCTCAGTTCTTGCTATGGGACGAACTTCTTCCAAAAGAAAGTTTTAAGAAAAGAAAAAAAAGTCTGCGAAAAAGCAAAAGATAGAAGGAGCAAAGAAGAAGAAGGCAGAGCCGAAGATGAAAGTCACTGCCAAAGGAAAGTGTTTCCATTGCAACAGCGATGGCCACTGAAAGCGGAACTGCCCTACTTACCTGGCCACCCTGAAGAACAAGAAGAAAGGTCCTTCTGGAGGTATGCTCGTTATTGAGTCTAACCTTATGGTTTCTTCTGCATCCAGTTGGGTGCTTGACTCTGGTTCTAGTGCTCATCTATGCACTTCCATACAGGATCTTGAGGATAGCAGGAGGCTGAGGGATGGAGACATGATCCTACACGTCGGTAATGGAGCAAGAGTTGCTGCAGTGGCGGTGAAAACATATCCTCTTCGATTACCATCTGGTTTAGACTTAGTTTTGAAAGACTGTTATTATGTGCCTACAGCTAGTAGGAATTTGATTTCTATTTCATGCTTAGCACTAGAAGGCTATGTGATTACCTTCTTTAAGGACCATTGTAACATTCTTTATGAAAGAAATAAAATTGCAAATGGTTTTCTTATTAACGGTCTTTATCAGCTACATATTGATGTACTTGTTCTAACTATCGAGCAAAATGTGAATGCCAAATGACCTAGGGATAGTCCAAATGATAGGTATCTATGGCACCTAAGATTAGGTCATATAGCAGAAGATAGGATCAACAAATTGGAGAAAAATGGGCTATTGAGTCCATTGACTTTCGAGTCATATCCAACTTGTGAATCTTATCTCCAAGGCAAAATGACCAAACTCCCTTTTGTAGGACATGGGGAGAGGGCCACAGATCTCCTTGCCCTAGTACATACTGATGTGTGTGGCCCATTTGATGTGCTGGCTAGAGGCAATTTTGTCTACTTCATTATCTTTATCGATGATCTGTCTAGGTATGGGTATGTGTATCTTATGAGATATAAGTCTGAAGCTTTTGAAAAGTTTAAAGAATTCAGACATGAAGTAGAAAAATAAACTAAAAAATCCATTAAGATTCTTCGATCAGATCGAGGAGGTAAATACCTTAGCCGAAAATTCCTAGACTATCTAAAGGATAATGGTATAGTCTCTCAATGGACTCTACCAGGAACACCTCAACTCAATGGGATCTCAGAATAGAGAAATCGGACTCTATTGGATATGGTCCGATCCATGATGAGCTTCACAGACCTTCCTAATTTTTTTTGGGGACATTCATTGTTAACTTCAATTTATCTATTGAATAGGGTTCCCTCTAAGACCATTCCTACCATACCGTATGAGATATGGTATGGTAAGAAATCAAGTCTGAGTCATCTCAGAATTTGGGATTGTCCGGTTCATGTCAAAAGACAACAAACGGACAAGTTAGAGTTTAGGTCCTTTAAAGCTCGATTCATAGGATATCCTAAAGAGTCATTAGGATACTATTTCTACATTCCAGAAGACCACAATGTGATTGTGAGTCGACATGCCATCTTTCTTGAAAAATAGTTTATTCAAGATAGCGGCATTGGAAAGTAGATTAAGCTTGATGAAAAAGTCTCATAAGTACAACGAGCTAAGGACCAATTGGAACCAAATCAGGTTGAGCCAATAAAAACACTACCTCCTCCACCTTGTAGATCGAAAAGAGTTTCCTATCCCTCTGAAAGATACTTAGGTATTATTTCAGAGGAAGTAGAGAAAATGTTCCTCATAGGTAATGGTGCTCATGGTGATGATCCCAAAACTTTCAACGAGGCAATATCAGATATCGACTCCGAGAAATGGCTAGAGGCAATGCAGTCAAAAATTGACTCGATGCACTTGAACCAAGTCTGGACCTTGGTAGATCTACCAGAAGGTATAGTACTTGTTGGGGATAAATTCCGCTCCTGCCGAAGCCCGGCCCGACGCTCAGCCCAATGTAACCAGTAGCCGCTGAAGAGCTTTAGCGCCAGGCGCCAGGCCGAGCCCCTACCACGGCCGAACTGCCTAGAGGCCGAACTCCCCTGCGCCAAGGTCCGGGCCGAACTGCCTAGAGGCCGAACTCCCCTGCGCCAAGGTCCGGGCCGAACTGCCTAGAGGACGAACTCCCACCGCCAGCCGAACTTCCTGACGGCCGAGCTCCTTGGACTCCAAGCGGCTGGACTTCTTCGGGAGACGGACTCCTCCCAGACGCCCGTTCGCCATCCGAGCTCCTCCCGTTTTCCCTTCAGCCGAACTCTCCTCGAGCCGAACTCCTTCGGGCCCCACGGCCGAACTCCTTCGGACCGACCCCAGGCGAGCCCATGCAGCCGAACTCCTTCGGACTTCCCACGGCCGAACTCCTTCGGACCGACCCCAGGCGACAGCCGAACTCCTTCGGACCCCACGGCCGAACTCCTTCGGACCGACCCCAGGCGAGCCCATGCAGCCGAACTTCCCACGGCCGAACTCCTTCGGACCGACCCCAGGCGAGCCCATGCAGCCGAACTCCTTCGGACTTCCCACGGCCGAACTCCTTCGGACCGACCCCAGGCGAGCCCGTGCAGCCGAACTCCTTCGGACCGAACTGGCCGAACCCCTTCGGACCGACCCTAGGCGACCGAACTCCTCAGCGAGCCCTGGCCGAACCAACTAGCAACCGAAGTCCTTCAACTGGCCAGCCGAGCTTCTTCGGGCCTCTCAGCGGTCGAACTCCTCGGCAACCGTCCCGCGGCCGAACTCTACAGATGGCCGACCCTTCAGCCAGACGAACTCCCCCAGCTTCCCCCTCGGCCGAACTCTGTTACAAGTCCGAACTCCATTGGACGAACTGTCGCCTGCAGCAAGACCGGACGGCGCCTTCCTCTCCGTACCGGACTCCATGCGGCCCACGACTCGCCGGACTCCCTGCGGCTCCGTACCGGACTCCATGCGGCCCACGGCTCGCCGGTATGGCTCCCACGATCTACCGGACGACGCCTTCCTCTCCGTACCGGACTCCATGCGGCCCACGGCTCGCCGGTATGGCTCCCACGATCTACCGGACGACGCCTTCCTCTCCGTACCGGACTCCATGCGGCCCACGACTCGCCGGTATGGCTCCCACGATCTACCGGACGACGCCTTCCTCTCCGTACCAAACTCCATGCTGCCCGACGACTCTCTGCCAGACGGCACAGCCGTCACCATCAACTAAGCTCCGCTATAAAAGGACCCCTCCCGACATACTAAGGCTAAGCTCTCTGAACTCTCGACTCTCTAAGCTCTCCTCCACATCTCTAAGCTCCGGAACTCATTCCGAGCACTCCATTACTGTTGGCCGGAAACTAACTTGACCGTCGGAGGGTCCTGCCGGAGCCACCACCCCACCGGTTCCGGACGGGACTTCGTTTTGCAGGTCCCCGGCGGCGCCCAGCGGCCTCGATTGCGGCGACCTCCGGCGGCGACGGATTTCTGCACCAACAGATTGGCGCTAGAGGAAGGGCCTGAACCTTCGAGGTTCCCTTGTTCTTAAAGGAGTGCTCGGCGACGATTTCCTTCCCCTGCTCCGGATCTCTCTTCTCCCTCTTCAGTATTCCTTTTCTGGAAAGAAAAATGCCCCCCAGAAGAGCCTCGACCCGGAGGTCGGCAGCCTCCGCGGCCCGATCCCGTTCGGGTCCGTCCGCTCCCACTCCGGCCCCGGCGACACGGGCCCGCTCCGTACCCGCGGTGGATGCGGAGCGGTTCGACCTGCTTGCCCAGCAGGTCCGCGATCTTACGGAGGCGGTGCGGGCGGTGCAGGCCACGCATTCGCGAGGTCCGGCGCCCACTCGACCGGCGCGGGGTTCCCCGGAGCCCGGGAACCCAGTCCAGGAGCGACCGATGTGGGCTACCCGACCTCCGGCCCTCGGGAGAGAAGGGCAGCCGGCAAGGAGCCCCTGCTCGGACCGCGGCTCGACCCAGGGAGAGGCTTCACACCTATTCCGCGAGAAGACCTTGGGGATTAAGGATCGCGAAGACTTCCTGGATCAAAGGCTCTTGGAGATGGGACGACGCATAGAAGAACTTCGTCATACTCCTTCCTCCCGCGGTAACGATATTTGCACTGATCCTCCCTTCTCACAGAAAATTATGCAGGAACAGGTACCGCCGAACTTCAAGCTCCCGCATTTTGAAAGCTACGATGGGACCACCGACCCGGTCGACCATTTGGAGGCCTTTCAGGACTACGATGTTGCTCCATGGCGCGCCTGATGCCATTTTGTGTCGGGCTTTCCCTTCTACCCTCAAAGGAGCGGCCAGGAATTGGTACTCGGCGCTTAAGCCGGGCACCATCCTATCATTTGACCAAATGAGTCAACAATTCGCGGCCCACTTTGTCAGCAGCAAACGGCCGCGCAGAGGCTCGGATTCCTTGTTGGCCATCAGGCAAAAAGAGGGGGAAGCCCATCCGGGCTTACGTCACCCGGTTCAACGCTGCCGCGCTGGAAGTCCGGAACCTGGACCAATCAGTTGCTATGGCCGCCGCTCAAGGGCGGCCTTCAGAAGAACGACCTGTTGTTCTCCCTGGAAAAGAAATATCCCAGGGATTTCGCTGACATGCTAGCTCGGGCCGGAAAGCTATGCCCGGGCAGAGGAGGCTTTTGAGGCCAAGGATAATGAAGCTCGCGACAAGCGACGAGTAGGCAGAGCGGGAAGGCCCGCCGAAGAAAGAAAGCGCACCGAAGCTTGGCCGCGCTCCCGAACTCCCCCTGGTCGCGGGCGAGCCCGGACTCCACCTCAGGCTCGGGGGCGGGAAGCCACCGACGGAAGGGCACACCGAAGTCCCCCCCGACCCGAGTCCCCTCCGGCGCCGAAGTTCCCCCCGGCGCCGAGGTTCTCCCCCGCGACGAGGTTCATCTCCGCGCCAAGGTTCTCCCCTCCGGCGGCGTTTTCACAGCTACGCCCCCCTCAACGCCCCGAAGGCTCAAGTGCTGCTGGAGATCAAGGGAAGACTTCCGGAGCCGGAGAGAATGCGTTCCCATCCCAGAAAACGCAACCCCAACAAGTTCTGCCTTTACCACCGTGACCACGGTCACGATACCGAGGAGTGCATCCAGCTCCAGGATGAAATCGAGGAGCTGGTCCGGCGGGGCAGGCTTGGCCGATTCCTGCAAAGACAACCTAAAGAGCGGGAAGATCGGCCGAGAATGTTGCCGCCGGATGGGGAGGATCGGCAGGAGGATCGGCCGCCTCTCGGCGTCATTAACACCGTCTCGGGAGGACCGCAGCGGGGAAAGACCGACGAATCCGAGGGACCGGCGAAGAGGCAGAGGACCTCGGAGCCCGTGACCTTCACCGAGGCAGACGCCCAAGGGATCCGATTTCCACATAACGACGCGGTTGTAATCTCTTTAAACGTCGCTGATTATGATGTACGCCGCGTTTTGGTGGATAATGGAAGTTCGGCGGACATATTGTTTTATGATGCCTTCTTAAAAATGTCCCTACCTGACACCCGCTTAGGGCCTGTAAATTCCCCCCTGGTAGGATTTGCCGGACACGCCGTTCCGGTCGAAGGCATGGTGACTTTGGCGGTGACGGCGGGCCAATCCCCAAAATTGGCCAAGGCGCGGATCGACTTTCTGGTCGTGAAGACCCCGTCCGCCTATAATGCAATCCTTGGGCGACCCGGCCTAAACGCACTACGGGCGGTTGTGTCAACCTACTACTTAAAGATGAAATTCCCGACGAGCCACGGAGTCGGCGAGGTCAGAGGAGACCAGGCCCTGGCAAAGTACTGCTACTCAGTTGCCCTGCGCGGGGGAGACCGGCCCGACCCTTACCTTGTTGATGGACTGGACGTCCGCGACGACCTCACTGAAGAACGGGGCGAACCTGCGGAAGACCTCGTCCCTGTGTCCTTACACGACGGAGACCCGGGGCATGAGGTGCGGATCGGCTCCAACTTGGCGGCCGAGGTTAGGAGACAGCTCGTCGCTTTCCTCAGAAGGAATGCGGACGTCTTCGCCTGGGCCCCAGCGGATGTACCAGGGATCGACGCCGATGTTATAGAAGCATCGGCTGGCCATCGACCCAAGGCACCGACCCATCAGAGAAAAGTTGCGCCACCAAGCCCCAGAGAGACAGAAGGCGGTAGCCGAAGAAGTGGATAAGCTCCTCGAAGCCGGACTCATCCGGGAGGTCAACTATCCGACCTGGGTCTCGAACGTGGTCCTCGTCAAAAAAGCAAACAACAAATGGAGGATGTGCGTCGACTTCAAGAAGCTGAACAAAGCCTGCCCAAAGGACAGCTACCCCCTGCCGAGGATCGATCAGCTGGTGGACGCAACCTCGGGCCACGAGCTCCTCACTTTTATGGACGCATTTTCTGGTTATAACCAGATACGCATGGCGCCCGAAGGATGAAGAAAAGACCACCTTTATTACTGACCGAGGTCTCTATTGTTACAGGGTCATGCCTTTCGGACTCAAGAATGCAGGAGCCACCTACCAGCGCTTGGTCAATAAGGTCTTCAAGGGGCAGATCGGCCGCAACATGGAGGTGTACGTGGACGACATGCTAGTCAAAAGCCGAGCCTCGACAGACCACCTCGCCGACCTTGAAGAAACCTTTCGGTGCGCTTAGGAGGCACAAGATGAAGTTGAACCCGACCAAATGCGCCTTCGGCGTGACCTCCGGAAAATTCCTAGGATTCATGGTGTCGAGACGCGGAATCGAGGCAAATCCCGAGAAAATCCGAGCCATCCAGGAGATGACTGCCCCGAAAACAATTAAGGAAGTTCAGCGCCTGGCTGGGAAGGTGGCGTCCCTGAACCGCTTTGTCTCGAGGTCGGCCGAGCGGTGCCTGCCTTTCTTCCAGGTCCTCAGGCGACCGAAAGATTTTTGCTGGACAGCGGAGTGCAAACAGGCATTCGAGGAGCTTAAAAACTACCTCGGCGCGCCCCCACTGCTGGCAAAGCCCGAACCTGGAGAAGGGCTGCTCCTATACCTAGCTGTCTCTCCAATGGCCCTGGCGGCTGTCCTGGTCAGGGAAGATGCGAAGGCGCAACAACCAGTCTACTACGTGAGCCGAGCCTTGAGGGACGCGGAGACCAGGTACTCCAAGTTAGAAAAACTAATTTACTGTCTTCTGATCGCAGCCAGGAGGCTCCGACCTTACTTTCAGGAGCATACCATAACGGTCCTCACGGACCAACCAATAAGAGCCGTCCTCCACCGAGCAGACGCTTCAGGAAGAATCGCCAAATGGGCGATCGAGCTCACGGAGTTCGACATCAATTACCGGCCCAGGCCATCGATCAAGGCTCAGATACTGGCGGACTTCGTGCTGGAATGCACCGCACCAGTTGAAGCCGAAGCTTGAATCAAGCGAGACTATCATCGGAGGGAGACCAGGCCCCAACGAAGCCGAGCTGTGGCGGTCGAGCTTCCCTGAAGAAAGGGCCGACCTTCTTGAAGGCGCCTGGGTTCTGCATGTGGATGGCTCATCCAACTCTAGCGGGGCCGGCGCAGGGCTGGTCCTGGTTAGCCCCGAGGGGATCGTCACCGAGTACGCATTGCGCTTCGAGTTTCCCACAACCAACAATGGGGCCGAGTATGAAGCGCTGATAGCCGGGCTGCAGATAGCCAGGGAATTGAAGGTGGGTCGGCTTCAAGTCTA